>JAYMTF010004505.1:0-13052 GCA_036897485.1 Pelargonium nanum | reverse complement strand
GTTCATGCATAAAACGTAATAAATCGTTAATCATTCAAAATAAATAGAAATTATAGAGCATATTTGTAACTAAACATATTATGTAATATTATGACTACGAAGAGAAATATATATGAATATATGTATGTTAACAGTATTATAGGGTTAATTGCACAAAGCTACCTTGTACTTGACACGTTTTGCGGATAACAACCTTGAACTTTGGAAATATGCACATAACTACATATATTTTCATTTAGTTGCACCGTAGTTTTAAGTTAAATAGACTAAAATACTCATGCACATTTTTAAGTTTTATTTATTTTAGTGGTTATTCTATCATTCTTTCTTTATATTCATTCAAATTTAAAACGAGAAGTTTTTGTATTTTTAATTAAAATTATTTATATATCTAAATCACGTGAGCATGTAAAATAATTGACTGAGATGTTTCGAATGATTTTATTATGTATCCAAGAGGTTATAATATATATAACATGTCAATCTAATTATAAACATGTAATTAAATAACAAAATATGAGGAAAAAAAGTCACATAATATATGCAATGATGGTAAATTAATTAACTAATTGTAATAAAAAAGTAAATTAATGATGATGTAATTAATGATTTTAAAAAAAAAAAATTCTATAAATAATTAGCTTTTGGTTGTCGAAAAGTTTGAAAACTCGAAGTTACCGATGCCGGAAACTTCAAATTTTCAAACCTTTTAGCGGGCAAAAACTCATTTTTCCAAAATTTAAAATTTAAAAATAAAATAAATTTTTCTAAAAAAGTGAGTTTTCGGTTACTAGAAAATTTTAAGATTTAAATTAGAATATGAATAAAAAATATAATATAATAATTAAGGAAGAGTCATTTTGAAATTTTAATTAAAAATAGGTCACATGCCTCGCACATGATGAGAGAGAAATATGTTTCCCGTTAAAGTTAACTAACGGTGCAACTAAACGAAAGTGTGTGTAGTTATGTGCATATTTCCAAAGTACAAGGTTATTGTTCGTGAAACGTGTTAAGTACAAGGTAGCTTAGTGCTGCAATTAGCCCTATTATATATTATAGTTAACATACATATATTCATATATATTTCTCATCGTAATCATAATATTACATAATATGTTTAGTTACAAATATGCTCTATAATTTCTATTTATTTTGAACGTTTCATTACGTTTTATGCATGAACTACAAAATAAAAAATGTATTCATTGTTGTTATTGTAAGAATGTTATCGAAAATTTGTACAATAATTTGTCTATTTTTATTATGTAATATGATACAAAATATTGAATCGTAATTTTTAAATAATTTAATAATTTTAAAAATTATAAGTAAGGGGGCCGCAGAAAATGGGGACCTGACGGAAAAATATGGGGCGGAAATGGGGAGAGAAAGAAGAGACGGGAATGGGGGCGGGAATGCAAAATCCGCCCACCCCGTTGCCATTCCTGTAAATTAGAAATTTAAGATGATATTTGACATATAGTTTCTCAGTTATATTTCTGATAAGTATTGGAGACAGTACATACCTTTTCCAATTGTTTCTGTTCAAGATTTAATACCAAGTCCCAAAATGATAATTTGTTGCAATGCTTCACATCTAACTCCTCCAATGCTGGCCACTCCATTGTATGTTTCATGGGATAAAAGCACTCCACTTTTGGTAGTTCTAAAAGACACACTTGAGTCAGTTTAGGAAATATAAAAGTAGTAGACACTTCTTCTTCTCCTACTTCCTTATTCTCATCTTCATCATCAAAATCAACAATAGTTTCCACTCCTTTGCAATCTTCTACAACTAGCTGCTCAAGTTGATGTAGATTTCGAGCCACAAAATCTGAAAATACATGTTTCAGACTCTCACATCCGCGAACATCCACTTGCCATAAGTTTTCAAAACTGAGAATTTTATGAAAATCCCTGTTCCATACAAATCTCAGTTTTGGTAGATTTACTAAATACAAGTCTCTCAACCGCGAAACTGTTGTAACAACATCAGTGATCTCTTTCAAATTTATCCCTATTTGAACTTCAAATACTTCCTCTAATGAATCACAATCAACAATACAGACTTCCTTCACACTTTGAATTGTGTTGAGCATGGTAGATGGAAAAATCTTCAAAAGCTTTGCACATCTCCTTACATCTACATATTCCAGTTTGCAAAATGAATCTTCTTCAATGGGCTGATTGTGCCATATACTCCTGATGTTATCCAAGATGTGGATAGTCAAACTCTCCAAGCTAGGAAATTTAGCCTGTAATGTTCCCCCATTTAGATACGATGGTTATAAACCTTAATTTCATTATATATACAAGGTATTCAAATATGAGAAAGTGAACTACTAGTTTTTCATTTTTTAAAAAATACCTAAGTGCAAAGTTACAACTTCACAAACCGTAGATTGACCATGAAATGCCTAAATAGATATTAAAGAAATGTGTGAAAATAAATAAATAAATAAATAATATATTTAGACATACATTGAAACATGTTCGTGATCATTTTTTCTTTTTGTGTGCATGTACACTTATTTGTTCCCTATTTCATATTATACTTTCTAACTGCCATAAATTAAACTAATAATAAGTCATAAATTAATCAACAAGTCACAGCAAGAGACATAAGTAAATCAACCTTTTCATTGAAGAGAAGTTGTATGTCATTATGAATGTTCCCATTTGAGCCCATTTCTTCAACCCTCGAGTAGAATGTTGTGAGTTTGGGCAATTCTTTAAGCCAAAGATGACTTAACTGAGGAAATATGATTGCTTCTCCGTCATCTTTTGCAACAATTTCCTCCATCATCCCACAATTTTTAACGATCAATATTTGAAGTCGCACAAGATCCGAAGTAACGGAAGGAGTGAACAAATACTTCAAGCTACCACATTTAATCACACTCACCTTCTCCAAACTAGGAAAATTGACCTGTAATGTTTACCCAATTTAACTATGCTTGCTATAAATGTTGATTTAATCATAAATGGACAAAAGGAGAAATTTACAAATTACAAATATGTAATTTTGCATATTACACATGTATAAACTAACGTGACACTAAATCATAAATAAATTACAATAGGAGAGAGGGAAATGCACCAACCTTTGCATTCAAGAGAGGTTGTGTGGAACTGTGGTTGTCCTCGTTCGAGCCAAATTCTTCATCTTCCGAGTAGAATGTTGTGAGGTTTGGCAAATCCTCAAGATAAAGACTGCTCAATTGTGGAAAGATGAATGTATTTGCCTTTTCTCCTTCTTCCTTTACAATAATTTCCTTCATCATCACACAACTTTTAATTGTTAGTGTTTTGAGTCGCACAAGACCAATAGTGATGGAAGGAGTGAACAAATTCTTCAAGCTACTACATTTTTTCACACTCAAATCCTGTAGGTTTCTGAAGCTTAAAATCCCTGGTTGATATTTTCTCCATATGCATCCCAACTTAGGTAGATCAACCAAGCAAAGTTGAGTTAGTTGAGGGACTAGACCATTATTTTCTTCATCAATATCCAATCCGTCAGGTACCACAAAAACCTCTTCTAATAAGTCGCAACAATTTACATTCAGTACTTCTAACTTCCTTGACAGCTCCAACAAATTAGATGAGAACACACTCACCAGACGTGAACACTTTTGCAACACAAGGGATTTCAGATTGCAATAGGACTTCTCTGAAAGTTTGCCTTCCCATATCTCTGTCAAATTAGTGATTCCAGACAACTCCAATTCCTCCAGCTTAGGAAATGAAACCTGCAAATATATATGATCAATATATATTCCATTATAATTCAATATTAATACACATATATAAGATATTAAAATTAATTTATGAAATTAAGGAGATAGACATAAACTTTCTTATACTTTCAAGTTTTTTGATTTGGAAAAAAATTAACAGATGTTACCTCTTTGAAAAAAGGCATGTAAGAAGTAGAATCCTCTTCCTCCTGAAAGATTTCTTGGGAGTGCGCATCTGTTTCCAGTAGGTTCTGCATCTTGGCACTACAGTAGAAACTTATGATCTGTGGTAGACATTCTAGTGATAGCTTGTGTAATTGAACAATTTCTATCTTCTCATTAGTGTTAACATTAGCATCTTCTCTGCTCTTCTTGGCCACTATTCCCTTCAATATACTGCACTCAGATACTTGGAGTTCTTGAAGGCGTGGAAGCCCTATGGCCATGGAGAAAGAAAATATACTCTCCAGTTTGTTGCAATTTAGCACATTCACATTTGTCAATTTGCCGAAGGAGTCTTGCATCAACTGGCCATTACAGATTTTCTCCAGCTTCAATAGATTACTGAGATACAATGACTCCAATGCAGGAAAGGCCCTTTGTTGTTGTTTGAGCTCCACATTTATGATGAATTGAATATCATAATCTGTTTGGATAATGAGATGTTTCAAGTCTATAAAGCCATCCCTATCTAATTCATGAATAATATTCTTAATGCCCTTTAGTTCCTCTAGACATAAACACTCAGTTCTCTTCAACAACCCCTTAACCCCGTTCTGCAAATGACTCATACCAAGTTTTCTTGAGATTCCTATTTTGTCAATCTCTTTAGCCAATATATCTCCTGCTAATATTCTGTATCTTTCCAGTCTTTCAAAGTTCAAATCTTGTGAAAGAAGTTTGGCGTCTTGAACATCTATTTCTAAACTGCGCAGCTTAGGCAAATTTTTTAACTCTGCAAGACTAACAATTCTTCTTTCACTATTGCTGCTATGGCGATCTTCGGCCTCCCATCTATTAAAACTCTTACTCATATACAATTCTTCTAAGTTGGACAAACCTGCTAAGAGACCCGCAGGAATTATTCGAAGTTTGGAACAGCGGCTAAGATCTAACAACCTCAGCTCAGACAGTTGCCCTATTCCCCTTGGAAGCTCTTTAATATCAGAGCCGATAAAGCTCAGCACTTGAAGTTTCTTCAAATCTCCAATCATAGATATGTCTTCCAGATTGGTACAAAAGTCTAAACACAATGTTTGGAGATTTTGAAGACAGGAAAGGGATGAAGGCAATACTGGAAAACCCAACTTTGTCATATCTAAGACTTCAAGTTCTCTTATCCTTTCAAAGAAGGTGTTTGGGATAGTCGGTGAAGTATCCAGAGAACTTCCATTAAGTAAAAAGAACTCAAGCGAAGGACATTCCAATCGTTTTGGAAGGCTGGGGAGGTGGCGACAACGCTTAAAAACCATTGCAGCACAACTTCTAAGGACTTCGTCATCTGCCCATCTAATCAATTCATTAGCACCTTCTCCAAAAGAAAACATCTTTTCATTTTTACGGGCCAATGAGACAGCAACACTTCTGACAACATCATGTATTTTTATGACATCTTCGTTGTCACCATCGAGCAATAAGCAAGATGCTTTGAGGTCAAGGATCAAAGCATGCAGTTTATTTCTTGCTTCTTCCAATGTCAGCACATCATCATCAAAGAAATTCCAACCCCAACTATATTTCAACAAATCACTCATAAGAAAATCACTCCCATATAAACCACAGAGCAAAAACACCCGCTTGTGTGTTTCTTCCAAGTGATTGTAGCTGATGTACTCCACAGCGGAGTTAACAATCTCATGCATTTCTTTGTTGTTCATCGTTTGGAGCTCTTTCAGGGCATCCTTCCATACAGGCAAACTTGGCCGGCTTGATAGAGATGCTGCAACTGTGACAATCAGAACTGGTAGACCAGCACAACTTTTGGCCACTTTCTTCCCTATTTCAAGGAAAGCAGGGTCTTTAACAACATCGGCCGTCTTCTCTTCAAACAATCTCCAAGCTTCTTCTTCCTCTAGAGCTCCAAGATGAAAATCTTTTTTAGTACCCATAGAAGATAATACACTCTGAAATCTTGATGTGAGCAATATTTTGCATCCCACATGCTCACCACCAAAAGGAATTCCCACCTTTTCAAAGTCTAGCTTTTCCCAAAGGTCATCTAAAATTACAAGAACCTTTCTTTCCTTCAACCTCTCGTGTATGCGGCCAGCTCTTTCAGCTACACTTGTCTCCTCCAGTTTCAAATCCAACTTTTTTGCGATTTGTCCCTGTATTTCTTTCAGCTCCGGTGTTTGGGTCACCGGTGCGATGACAATTTCGTCAAACGACATCTCTTCAGCAGCTCGTGAAGCAACTTGTTTAATGAGTGTGGTCTTCCCCATGCCGCCAAGACCGTACACCCCAATAGAGTTCTTAGTGCCATCTTTTAGTGTCTTCGTGATCTCTTCCAGAGTTGACTTTCTCGAATCAAAGGTTAAGTAACTTTCAATAGAAACAGTTGACATTGCCCGCCAAACTGAACGATCTGCAATTCTGTCAAATTGGTTTGCTTCTGTCACGGCTTCAACTATCTCTAACTATTTCTTGCATGCTTTTCGGCTCAACTGATAATTGGAAACTACATTTGGACACAACCCGATCAAACACCTCTTTTTTGTATTTTCTTCGTATAGTTCCATGATATTTCTTGCTTCCGAACTGATCTTCTCAGCATCATTCTGCCAGCTCTTAACCTGATTTCTGATCCTCTCGGCGTTCCTTTGTGCAACAACAACAGAATGGCTCTTGTCGTCTCTTAGGTCGTCCAACTTCTTAACTTGTGATTTGAGATCAGTCATATTCTTTTTGTGATTCCACAGGTATCCAACATGTCGGACAATGGCACCAAGAGAGTGGTCGAAGATGGTGGTAGCAACAGAAGTAGCAAATTCAGCTGCCATTTTGTATCTACATTTGAAGATGAAATACAATCATAAGAAATTGCACTTTGATACTAAAACTAGCCAGAACGCAAATCTGTTGATGAATAAAGACCAAATATGTTTGAAGGATGGGAAGAGACCGAACCACAGGATCAAGAGATCCAATACTAGAGTTGAAATTAGTATTACAACACCAACAAAGAATATTGAAAAAAGTCTTCAGTAGTACTCTACGAAAATGACAGTTACAGAAAAGGTCACTCCATGATACAAATCATATTTCTCTTGTATCACCTAACGCAAAAATATTTCAAAACTTGATATTGCATTCTTTTCCATTTAGTTCAACTAAACCAACTACAAATCTAAAGAAGAAATTAATCACTAAGGGACGGATAAGCATAAGAGGGGAGCGGGAGATTTACCTTTAACTGCTGGATAGAGAGAGAGAGAGAGAGAGAGAGAGAGACGATCTTTAATTTGGTAAGAATGGCGTTACTATAGACCAAGTGCTGTATATATAACTCTCTCCTGTGTACTTGTATATCAAACTAATCCTCCTACGGAACACAAGGTAACAGTTTTCCTGAAAAGAAAATTAATAATTAAGCAGAGAGAAGCAGAAAGTGTTGCTTGAACTTGAATCAAGTATGAGCAAATAATAATGAGGATGGGCAATTTACCTTAATATGAATAATGCTCTTTCTGAGATCACAATACAAACAATCAGAGAGAAGCTGGAAGTGGTACCCTGAAAATGAATAATAAGAATGATGTCAAAAGCTGCTGAGAATGAATCAGAATACAAACAACCGGAGAGAAGCAGGATGTGTTACCCTGAAAATGAATAATAGGAATGATGTCAAAAGCTGTTGAAAATGAATCACAATACAAACAAGCAGAGGGAAACAGGAAATGTTACCCTGAAAATGAATAATAGGAATGATGACAATGGAGATGCACAAAATAATCGGTAAATTTATAGTCCAAACACAACTTAATCATATAATGCCAGATAAGCATACTACCAAAGTAGTAGAGATGAAAGCGAGTGAGTGGAAGCCAAAAAGAGAAACAATATTAAGCAAAGATCCAGAAATGTTCCTGGCAATAAATATGAGCAAATATTAACGAGGACGAGCACAAATTGTTACTTGAAAAAAGTAGGAGCAAATAGTTGAGGATGATACCTTGAAGATGAATAATAAGACTGTAGCCTGTAGGCAAAAAGCTGCTGAGAATAATGGATCACAATACGATCAAACAGAGAGCAGAAAGTGTTTCCTGAATCAAGTTGGAACAAATGAGGATACGAGCAACAAGCTAATATTGGAGTTCGAAACTATAATTGTTAATCTAAGTGAATACATATCATCTTGTTAACCTAACAATTAAGTATAGAATAAAAATTCTAGCATAAGGTGTGTGGGAGGTCACCACCTAGTTTTTTTTTTTAAAATAAAAAAAACATCAAAACTTTAGCTCTCCTCGATAGTTAAACAAACAAGAACATCCTTTTCTTTTAGAAATGCTCATCCATTTCTGAAATATTAGGTTAAATGTTGGGATTATTTGCAAACTATGCGAAAATCAAAACCTTCCTATCCCATTACTCTTTTCCCCCTCAATTCTCTCATAAACAAAGCAACTATAAATCACAACTGTAAACACTAACCACTTGCAAATATTGCCAAACTGAGAATCAGAAAATGAAGTTACCTTAACTCAGAGTGCTAATATTTTGGTGGAGAATGTTAAGTGTTGTAAGGAAAGACAAACAATGAACACATACACAAGACAAAACAAAAGAAGAGCAAACAACAAAGCATAGATCAGAAATTGTTACTTGAAACAGAGCTACATATAATATATTATACACTAACAAAGATTGCCAAATGAGAACTCAAAATAAAATTACCTTGAATCTGATGAACACTGGGAGGCCAAAAACAAAGTTGAGTATAGGGGTTTTGCCTTGAAGATGAACAATGGGAGTGAATGCAAAAAGCTGGGCAATATATGTTTAGTACAGTGACTTTTCGCAAGTTGTAACCAATGCAAAATAAATAAATAAAAAAGGTAAAAACTGAAAACCACATAGGGTAGAAAATTCAAAACCAGTGAGGCAGTGACTGACACTATGTGAAAGCAATTAATGGTGTACTTTTCAATTCAGATGGACAAGTCACACCAATAGAACCCAACGATGCTTCCTTTGAATTGACCAATGATTCAAAACCAGTAACGACACTTTCAATTATCCTGTGACACAACATTGTTTTTTTAAAATCTTAACTTGTCCAGGACTTTTTCTAATTATGGGTTCAAAATGGTTCTTGCAAGTAATTTTGTTTTTTTTTCTTCATTAAGTGGTCTAATATGGAACTATAACTTTGATGTCTTAGTTACAAGAGGTGGTATCCGATGCCCAGTTAAGATGGAAGTAGCGATTGAAAACAAAAGATTTTTTTTTGAAATATTCACTACAGCCAAATTTAGATATTGTGTAGCACTAAGATTTAAGATTGCATAAATATGCGTTCAAAAAAAGATTACATAAATATTAGTTATACACATACATATATGATATATTATCAATATGTTTATCAAAAAAAATATATAAATTTATATAAACAAAATTGAGTGACACGTGTCATTCAATTAGACTATCAATTAGAAGAATTGGAGTGACATGTGTCACTCAATTGGGGTGGTGCTTGGGAATTATATATATATATTAGATTAATAAACATTTATTTTGGGTTATATACAGTAGATTGTTGTTGGGTTACTGCGTGCGTTGCAAAGCCCACCAAGCCCAGATTTGAGTAAATATGCTCATTTGAATGGTATAGCAACTTTGTCTTTGGGTGTGAAGTGAAACAACAGAACGGGCTTAAAGCCCAAAAGTTCATACTAATAAATGCTTCTTATATGCCATAAATAAAATCCCTGCTATTTTTCATTTGATAATTATCCCCAAACGTCAACGTCCTGTATCTTTATTTGAGTTTAGGTTTAGGTGCTACAGAAATTAAGTTACTATATATATGCTAGGGTTAGGAACTAGTTACAGGTCGGGGTGGGTTGCACCATGCATTTCAGTTAGGCTCACTGTAGGCTACATGCTTTTGCCCCGATTTAAAAGTTTTTGTGTCGTGTGGTTATATATCACTTGCGCGAGACATCACAATGTTAATTAGAAAATCATAATGTGTTTTCGGGACACTGCTTTCGAACGTGAGAGTAAACTCTCGATTGGAAATCACAAAAGTTAGAGAGAGTCAGGTTCAACCACATTGTGTTATGAGATATATTCCAAATAAATGGTCAACTCATAGTGGGTTGATATAATCAACTAAATCCATTGACTTCATCGAGTAAGAACTTTTGTATCTAAATTTAAAGTCGGCACATATTTAAAGGGCACCAAGTGTTTGTTATGAAGATGTTGATTTGGATTGAGTTTCATTTGATAAGTATAATGTGCTAAATTAGGACATTAAAGTAAATCTTTTGTCAAAACTACTTGCTTATGTGGAGAGATCTCTTGTGGGAACTCTAGTAAACATCGGTATCTTATTTTGTCGATAGACAATACATGCGGAGCATCTGCAGGAAACAAGTAGACCAACCAAACATGCACAAAATACTTGCAATTTAGTTTAATAAGTTTTTTTGTTTCAAAAAAAAGTTTAATAAGTTTTTAGACTCTAGTTTTCAAGTAACCCACATATGTTATTCCAAAACAACATAAGATTCTTGAGAAAGATTTGGTGTCCCAATAGGATTCCCAAGGGACATCAACAAATGCCCTTGTAAGTCTCTTCAAGGCCATAGATTTGATATTCAGAGTTGGTTTTGTATGGCACCAATCCAAAGAATCATAAAAGGCATAGCCTTTGTTTCCGAACACAACCATTAATGTTAGCTTTATTAATATAAAATTACGAATAGCCATATAGTTTATCATACAAAAGTATTATTTTTAATAGTATAATGTTTTAAGTATATATTAGTATTCACTTTAAGATATGATTGAATACAAAGCTGTTGTTTAATCATTTGTAATTTTGTATTGGCTATCATTTTTAAATAATAAGGTTTTTATTGCAGTTCAAACAAATAATTTAAGATACTATCATGCTCTAGAAATGATCGTCATACACAAAATATTAGTGACTATTAGTAAAATGTAAAAGTTGAGGATATCTAGTATTAAAAGGGGGTATACTGAGGGTAGGTACGTGTAATTTACCCAATAAAATAGCATTCAACCCTTCTTATTCTTATTCTTAATTAAAGTAAAATGCCATAAAAAGTCGGGTGATATTTGTCCTATTAGTCCATGTAATGTCACCTATATGATCATATTATTAAAGTGACAACATATTGTCTTCGTTTAGTGGTTGACTCATTGGCAACAAGATTTCGAAATGTTATTGTAATTTACTTCTTAAAAAAATATGAGTTAATATTATCTTGACGAATGAGTTAATTCATATAATCAAATTCGCCAAGGAGAGATCTAAATTTTATTCGACTTTTAAGTTGGATGTCAGTAAAACTTATGACAAGATTGATTGAAATTTCTTGTTACACGTTCTAGAAGCTCAAGGCTTTTCTTCCAGATGACATCAACATATTCTTCAATGTTCATCGAGAAGCATCGTCAAGGTGACCAATTATCTGTTCTTTTTTATCTTATGTATGGAAGTTTTATCTAGAAGTTCAAATCAGCATACACACTCTTCAATTGTGCCAAGTTGTTTGACTACTTTTTGGTGATTTTGCTAAAACAAAATACAACACTTTATTACAAAGTAAATATTCATTCAATTTTTATAATGCTTTTCATTTTGATTGGAGACTCTACTAATTTACTTTCTATTAAAAAATAATATAAAAAATTGTTAATAGGACAAGCAATGGTATGAGTGGAGTTCAAAAGGATATATTTAAGAAAAATAGCACATTAGGAACCAATTGCAACTTGGTATATGTATCAATTAGGTAATAGACCCACCACACTTATCTGCTACATAAATCTTAAGAAAAATTTTCATACTATGGTCAAGGGTTGACTATTTGCTTTTGTTATTGAAATGATTATTTTTATTTTCTACTGTTTGGTAGGCTTAGAGTTTACGAAGCTATTTGCCTAAAAAAATGAAATAAAAAACATTCAACGAACAAGTATGATGTTACAAGTGGGGTATAATTAATCAATAAATATATGTCTTGCTGAATTGTGCGTTAACGTCTAAAACTGTGGGCAACTCTAATTATAATTTACACAAACAAATTTTATACTCTTTTTTTTAAAAACAAAGCAGATTTTATATTGTTTGTATGATAAGCGATTATACAAATGTTTCTTAATGTTCAAGTTTTTAAAAACTGATCCCAAAGCATCCATTTTTAAAGTTTTGTTTAACCTAGCTCAAATAATGACTAGCAATTCATTATACTAATAGGGTATTGTCCATGAACTTGAAATCTCAAGTTTGAAAAGCATTAGTGATGGAATCATTTTAACTCTTGCACAAGAAAAAGAATGTCGAATATGTATTATCACTAGTATCTCTATAAAAACTTAGTGGTCCTTAAATTTCGTTACAACACATGTCCACCATGGTCTTTATTCTCTACAATCTCTCTACATCTTCCCCGTGATTATATATATTTTGAACAGTGAATTAGCAAATTGTGTCTTCAATACTAGCTGAAAATGGTGGCTGAAGAAGAAAAATATTAATCAATTGGAAATTAACATGGATTTTTTTCTTTTGACAGGGAAAATTAACATGGATTAAAGTTATTTTAATCATCAACCATAACAAAATTATGAACAAATTCGTGAATTAAATATCCACCAGATTTGTGAGAGGTGGATAAAACTTATCTTTTGTGCAACTCCAATATATAGAAGGTAGTGTTTTTTTTGCTTTAACAACAAAACAATTTTTTACTTAATGTTTATAAACATTCATCTATTCAGAGTAGAATAAACATTTCGAACAAACACTTAATCTACGTTTTTTTATTTTAGTATATACATTTTAAAAGTAGATTTGAAAGTACAACCTTATCCCTCCGTAAACAAATAGAGCTCATGGAGGATTCAGTGCATCAAGCCATAACCAAATTATTTTAATAACCATAAAGATAATATTAATTGTTGCACCAGCTCATTAAACATATTAGCTAATAGCTCCTCTCTAACACCTAACTAGTAAATAACCCGTGCGTTGCACGGGATAGAAAGAATCTATTGCAATATAAATTTATGTGAGCAAATGAAGAATATTTTCTATTACATATATAA
>JAYMTF010004504.1:0-13052 GCA_036897485.1 Pelargonium nanum | reverse complement strand
CAATTGTTCTAACAACTACAAGACTATTCTAGATAATTACTTGACTACTTAAATGAGTCTAATACTAATTTGACTAAGCCCAATGCCCAAGGCCCAAAACCTAAGGCCCAAATCAAGTTTATAATTTGAGTAATTTTTATTAGTCTCACCTTGTGCTATAACAATTATTATACCATACATTGTGCCCATGCCACAAACATGAACGATTCATATGCATACAGCGACAAATTAACATGCGAAGAGTGAGAAGAAGCACGAAAGCATAAAATCCGTGTACCAATCGTTTGAATGTTAAAAAAGTCATAGCCATGAATACCAAAGATCCTAAGCAATTAACAATCCAAGTGTATTAAGATATCTTCTCCAGTTCATGGAATCATGTACATATATGTTTTATCAGTCGAATTCCAAAAAAAAATAAAAATAAAGCACAGTTTAATAAGTACGCCCACAAGCACGTAACTTACCAAGTCATGTCCTGAACAATGTCGTCGGGGTTGTTACATGAATCCATTAGCAAACTCTTTGGGATCTTCTACTCGTAATCTTCTCCATCACTCTATTCTATCCAATGTTATCTCCTTAGTTAACCCATGTGTTATCATGTCCTATATGCATCAAAATCATAAAAGAATGATCGATGTATGGTGACTTATGCACATTCAAAGAGAGCTTTCAGCCAAGTCTCAAGCACAACTAATATTCTACTTCAAAGAAAAAGAAGAAGAAACATCAGGCACCATTTGCTATGCAAGGCTAGTCTGAGGGATGAACATTCCAGTAGCATTTGGAATATAAAAACAAAATAAATAAAAAATAAAAAATTATAATACAGACATGAACTATGTGAATTTCAGTCATTCCCATTCTAATTCTTACTTCCCATTCCTGAACAAAAATTCTAATCCAAAAACTTCTCGGTTCTTTCATACTTATCAGGCTGGAAAGCAGGCACCTGATCATTATGAAATCAACTCTCACGATGTTAAAACTGGTCAGAGTCAAGATTACAGATAAAAGCCAAGAAATGACTCACTGCACAAAATATAAAATTACTGAACAGAAGGCGGGGATGTAAGGTACAATCCCACACGAGAGGAGATAGTCTAGTGCATAGTTTCTGAGGATCCCAATCTTCATACATATAAAAATGAAATAAAGCCATCACACCACAAGTCGTTACAAGCTAATTCAGTGGTAAAAAATGCTGTCCACGGCCCCAAACAATGGGGTTTGCGTTTACGTTTTCCTATTGTGTAATCACAACTCACCTAAAGCTGCTATGATCTTAACTTGGGTAACAATATTTTTGAAACAGAATAAAAGTCGATGCGAATCAATCGAGCATACAAGAAAATTAACTAATGCTACAAAGATGAAAGACCAAACGATGAAACTCTACGTTGCCTGCCTAACGCCACAAGCCAATTTCGGAATACTTTCCAATTGATGTTAACCACTTAACCAGCTCACGCTAACAGTTTCAGCAACATCCAACACTCAAAGATCATAGCTTTATCAATATACAACTACATTTCAAAGCTTACTTATTGAAAAAATCTTCCTGGGTGACACTTTAACCAACATTACAGTCTCTAAACTTACAGAACTTAAGTTTGTCACAACACATGTTCACGGGGACACAAGAGGAAATATACAAAACTAACTAACTTCTCATTAATTTTTATCAAAATGGAAACCAAACTCACTTATTTTGGGACGGAGCGAATACAACAAAGATGAGTGAAACTCCATGTTGCCAGCCTAATGCTACAAGCCAGCCAATCTGTTGACCACTTAACCAGCTCAAGCTAACATTTTTCGCAACATCGATCCAAAGTGGATTGCAGTGACAACACTTAAAAAAAAATCATAGCTTTATCAATATACACCAACATTTCAAAGCACATTTGACTCCATATATGGTTCATTAAGCAACTCATATGCAACATGGGAACTCTAAAAATTAGAAATTTCTCACTAAAAGTTAACATAAATGCAGATACAATATCAATTTCTCAAACGCCATTTCTGGACAAAATTATTGTCCTTATCACAGAACTGTGAAACCCCTAAAAAAAACCTGAGATTTCATTTGACGACGCTGTGCACCACAGTTGCCGGATTCTTGGGAGGCTGCAGCTTCTGATGTTGTTCAATGGTAGCTTTTCGCTCGAGTTCTTTCCATTTGTTGATTCCGATAGTAACGAGTACTGAAACATATCAACGTAAGATCTGAATCAGATAACAAATACGAAATTGGAACCCAAAATTAAATTCGAGGTAGGTACAATTGCTTACATCCGGCGCCGACGAAAATGGATAAACGAGCGAGCGCGGGACCGGGCGGACCTGATTGCTCACCGCTCATTTTCTTCTTCACACCCAATTTCCAGAGATCCTGTAATGCGCGTGACATGAAGAGGCCATTCGGGTAGGAAAGACCCAAAAGGCCATTCGGGCGGGTGGGTTGAGCTAAGTGAACCCATGACTCACCGTTGAACTTATGGGTTGGGTTGGGTTGGGTTGGATTGAAAACAGTTTGAGTACATCTTTTTGTTGTGTCTTTATTCAGTGATATGAGACTTGGCTCTAGTAGTCTAGTGTTAAATTTTGTCCTTGACGTTGCTATATATGGAAAGAGACATCGGTAAGTAAATTCAACATTGGAGATGATTATCATAAAAAATTATCATTGTCATTCTTGAGTAGTCTATAAATTCAAGTTTTGATGTTGGAGACAAGTTTTATATGGAATCAAATTTAGTTCTTATCGATCTTAGTGACCCGTTCGATTTGTCTTTCGACTTAAGTCTGCCTATTATTATTCTGATCGTGAAGGGAATATTAACGAATCCCACAACAATTCATACCCCGACTAATTAAGGAATCTCACATCGAGGGATATTCCCGCTCCACTTATCCAACCGCAATGACTAATGGACAATCTTTTGTTATATGTGTTTGAATATGATGGTGAGGTGAGTAGCTAGAGTCAAAAATTGTAGGAACATGAGGTGGTCATGGCATTTTGCTGATATGAGCTTACCGTTCCATCCTTGCCAGACACGATATGAAAAAGACAATGAGAGCAAGGTCATCAACAACAGTTGTCACAGTTCGAATGCTTTTCTCTTGGTGATTCATCAAGAACATGACACAGTGATACGTATATATTTCTCGTTTTAAACTTCTCTTGATTCGCCGAATTGTTTGTAGCAATCGAAACTGATCATATGGATAACAAGGGGGAAGTGGGAAATGTTAAGGTTGCCGGAGACAGGTACCGTTTACTGTTGCACGAGGAGGCAGAGAACACCGAGTGGAGGCATGGCGGCCCTCCTATTTTTGATGCTGTGAACAAGCTCTTCGAGGAAGGTCGAACCAAGGTGAATCAATCATGCACTAATTTTCTTCACATGATGATTTGATCATTAATTATAACAAAATTTGGATGCAGGAATGGCCTAAAGGGTCCTTAGAAGAAACAGTTCAAAATGCAGTGAAGACATGGGAAATGGAGCTATCTCACAAGATGCGCTTACAGGACTTCAAGAGCATAAACTCAGAGAAGTTCAAGCTAATTGTTAATGGGAGAGAAGGGTTGTCCGGAGAAGAGACTCTGAGGATCGGAAGCTACAATGCATTGCTCAAGAACTCTCTGCCGGAGGAGTTTCAGTACTATAAAGCCGATGAAGAGACCTATGAATCTTCCCATGATGCTTTCCGATCAGCCTTTCCTCGAGGCTTTGCATGGGAAGTCATTTGTGTGTACTCAGGACCGCCTTTGGTCACTTACAAGTTTAGGCATTGGGGTTACTTTGAGGGACCATTCAAAGGCCATGCACCAACTGGACAGATGGTTCAGTTCTATGGGATTGGTGTCATGAAGGTTGATGAGTCTTTGAGAGCAGAAGAGGTGGAGATTTACTATGATCCAGCTGAGCTTTTTGGAGGCCTTCTAAAAGGACCATCCCTCTCTAATGAAACATCAACATGTCCATTTCTCAAGTAAAAAACAATGGCTTTTTAAGCATTTAGCTCCAAGAAGTAAGAACTGAGGTTGCTTCAAAAACTACTACTATACAAGAATAACACGTTTAAATAAATGAGTTCTTTGTTTGCACGAGGCAACTAAAACGTTTAAATGAAAATAATGGGTATGCAACAAGGCTGTACACATTGGACATGATTTTGACCAGATCCAACACAAACACGACACAATTACTAAATGTGTTGAAAACACCAATACACAACATAAATACGATATGTTCTGTTTGATTTATCACAAGATCAAAACATTTAACAAGCATTGAAGTTCTGGCTAATCCGAGGAGAATTCTCTAACTCAACTAAGATCAATAAGATACAAATGTGACATATTCTTTCAGTTTTAGTACATATCTCTCTTTTTTTTTTTCTACTTTGAAACAACAATTAAATATGATAATAGCAGTACACTGACTATTAAAGGGCACTGTGGTGTAGTATACATATTATACATTGCAAATTTGCAACAAGTAAATGAATTGATGTTAGCTTCGTCAAACATAAACCTCACCTCGTCTTAAATCAATTTTGGGGTCTATGCCATGTCGGCATTCGTCTTCCAGAGCCACAGTCAACATTTCGGTGCAGAACTGATCGTCTGGCTTCAGCCATAGCCCCTGATGGAGATTGATGAAACAATTAGAATGACAAAGTGAATAACAACAAATGGTTGCTTTCATGATCTAATAGTGATGTTTATAACATAAATGTGAATGAAGTGATTGCGAAAATGAAAAGTGAACTCGGGGATTTGGTGACGTCCCCCAAAACATAAATGGCTAAATAATATTATATCTATTTATAAATACTTGATTTCTTACCTTGTGATAGTACATAATTGCTGCAGTAAAATTATCCTGCACATATGAGAATGAGCTATCATCAAAACTATAAGACACTGGTCACTATAAAAAGAGTCACAATTCGGTCACATTGATTCCTCTATCTTGTTTATTGTACATCCCTTACCATGACTGGCAAATGAATGAGAGTAGCTTGTAACAAGTAGAGTATTCATTAAAATTTGTCTAAAGTAACTCCTCTGCCAGAGAGTTCTTCAGCAAGGGTACTAAATATAATAGTTTTACTATTTAAGAAGTATCACATACCTGCAGATGATAAGTGTATGCAAGACCCGCATATGTGCTCAAACTTTTAGTTGACAACGTAAGCGCTTTCTCATAGTATGAAATTGCTTCGTGGTACATCCTGATAGAAAGTTGGTTCCCATATTAGCTTAACAAAAACATATAGTTTCCTGTTTAAGAATAATAGGTTATTATATCCCTAGTAAGACTACATTCTATGTTTTAGGAAGAGAACCAGAAGCAAGAACATGATAGTGACATATAGAGCTGGCAATAAAGACCCGAACCCGTGGACATCAGAAGTCCGATCCACATTTTGCAGGTTCAGGTTGCATTAAATAGACCATACGAATTTTCTGGTTGGTTTGGGTTTACCATTGGTTAGATCAGTCAACCCACACGTTTTCTATGCAAACCCACAACTCGACCCAGCCCGTGACCTTAAACCCGCCCCGAAGTGCCAGGTCTAGTGACATCTTCTTCCAGTGTAGGAGTGAAGTGAGATACTCGAAACTTATGAACTACATAACAGAACAAAAAACACAGTTTCTCAACCACAAATCAAACAATGATTAAAAGGCTATTTAGAGGTCAGGACAACATTGCTAGGTCACTGAACTGCTCTAATAAGGCACCACTGCCACACCCACCTCTCGTAAGAAATCATTTTATTAACCCAGCATCTTACTTCACCATTGTTGGTTTTGCAACTATAACCAGCAGCATTGGACAAGGACGACACTCCCTACTCCCTCTCCATGTGTCTGAACTATGCATAACACATCAACAGCTCCCACTCACATCACCACCTCTTTTACTAACTAACATATATAGGACCATATACTCTCATGATAATATGTTGCATCATTGTTAATGGGCAAGCTATATTATGATTCAATATATTCAAATTTAAAAGAAAATATTGCTCTTCTAAAGGCAAACATACTTTAACTTCCTGTATGAATGAGCAAGATTAACCACAGTTGGTTCCCACATTTCACTTAAAGGAGATGGAATGTGAGCCAAAGTTTTCTCGAACCACCACACAGATTTATTGTACCTGAAAAAGTGTTTCAAAAGAGAGATGTATTGTCAAAATCACTATATACAAAGAGGTATAAAGGCAAATATGCACCACAACAAGAACATAGGAATATCTGATATCTCAAGGTAATCACTTAAATTTGGTCTCAACTCAATTTAACTTAGAAGTTTTCCCAAATAAACATTATTGTGAAGCCATAATTGTTCTGAGGTACTTCAAATTCAAGGAATAGAAGCTTAATAAGCTACTCATATGAAAAACTTGTTTGAACTTTTGCAAGTTGCAATGTCAAAAGAAGCTTACAATTTTTCATCACTATCACTTAAGTCTATATTAATCATGAGTAGACGAAAAATTTTACTCAGTCAAATGACATGACTGGTAAATAAGAAATCACAAAAGCTTTGCAGGAAATAATCTATAGAAAAATATCTGGAGGAACATTATGAAAAAAAAAACGTTCTTACTCCTTCATATTATAAGCCACAACTCCGAGTTCATTATATACAAGCGGATCTGAGGGGCAAATCGTCTTTGCCTGCATAAAGAACTGAAAAAAAAAACAGGTTAGTAACTTATTTTCCTATCCTTGCTGGGAACTCAAACCATAGAAATTTTAACTACATAAAAATGCTATGACCAGTCTCGAGTGAAGTGACTGACCTATCACAGCAGCCCATGCAATGTGAGTTAGTAGATCCCACCTGTGCATAGTGCACATAGATGGTTGTAATTGGTCAATCACGTGACTCCTAGCTGATCATAGCATTGCTCTTACCCAAAATTCCTCATCCTTGACAGCATATCTTCATCAACTTTTATAACCCATTCTATCAGTTTTAAGTTCGGCTCAAAGGTTGAAAACCAGCTAAGTATGAGGTCATTAGAAACTATATCAGTTTCTGAGTTACTAAAAATTAATTACTATCTACCACCAATATTGGTTGGTTTTGGTTCTAGAAAAGCTCTACCAAATCAATATTGGAGAATTCAACTTTAAGACAAAACCCCATAGATGATCATTGATCAATGACAGTATTAACTAGTGTCTTTATTAACACAGAATTCAAAAGCACAACTCTTCATACTCTGTCAGCATTGCATTAACAAGAAAAGAATGGCTAATGACTCATGAGTTCACAAATCCACCAAAAAGTCAGAATCATAGATGACAATGTGCACATGCTTAATTATAAAAAGCACACCTGTTCAGCAAGCTTAAAGCTGTGGGTCCTCATGTACTCCATCCCAATATACAAAGTTGGTAAATGGCACCTAAAAGTAAGAGCATATCAAACTAAATTAGTGAGAAGACAAGAACAGATAACAAAAATGCTTATAAAAGAATTGCTTAATTAATATCAAACTCAACTAATATGAAACTAAAAAAGACAGTCTGGTAAACTAATATAAGAATTACCCAGGAAACAAACGAGCAGCTGTGCGATAGGCTGACATTGCTTGGTCACCTTCTTCTTGAGCAGCATAAGCATTTCCAAAACCTATCCACGCAGGTGGAAACTTTCCATCTAGACTTGTTGCCTTGCTGCAAAGTAGAACAAAGCATATGATAGTCATTACGGAATCATGTAGGACGTAATTCCAGGCTGATTGGGTTCAAGAGCATAACCAAACTAAAATGCATCAGCAATCTGGATTAACTCTGAACATGTCACCACTGAACATTATGAATTCCTTGCCAAAAATAAATGACTGATGAAGATATATACAAAAGGCATCAAACAACAAGCAGTACTGTTAAATGGTATCAATGTCCTACCTATAGGAAAATCATTTTTGTGATCTCACTGAACCAATGAAGAGCCCGATAAGGTCTTCTGAATCATGGAGAGGGAAACAACATAACACAAAGAAAACAGTCTGCTAAACTAAGAATCTTATTGTATTCAACACCAGGGTAAATATACTCACCAAATTGGCAAAATGAAAAGCTGACAAATTACACTTTAGACATAAAATGAGAAAGGGCAAAATATTAACTTGGGCCTTAGTCCAAAATTTTATATGATGTTTACCTGAAATAGCGCCGTGATTGGTCATACTTCTTGATGCAAAAGTAATAGCAACCAACAGCAAACCAGGTCAAAGCACTGAGACAAGATTAATCCCCATGAGTTACAAATTTAATGCATAAAAGCACTTCAATATAAAAGTCGGAAGGAAAGTAGAGCTCTCATAAAAGAATACATGCTAAAAATTTATATACAGAAGGGAAAAAATACTCACGTCTGAGGATAATCCTTCACTAAATTACATGCCAAAAGATAGAGCTCATTTGAATGCCCAAGCTCCATGGCAGCTGCCAAATGTACCAATGTAGATTTCAAATGGAAAGGGTCTTTCTCAAGCAGTCTGTCAAGCAAACATGAAGGGTCAGGTTAGTTAACTTTTTTTTAATTCTAAATCATAGCAGCATGCTCACCTCAACCAGATTACAACTTACACAGAAGTTAGTTCGAAGCATTTTTGATATTCACCACATTGATGGTAGTATTCAGCTTTGCAGGCCAAAAGATCAGTGTTGTTTTTCATTGTACGCATGAAAGACAGATCTGATGAGCTACTACTTCGACTTTCTTTTTCCAGTTCTTTGAATTTGGATTCTACAACATTCTCTTTGTCATACTGGATAATACACAAAAAAAATTAATAAAACAAATAAACATAACAAAAACTAGCTGGTGAACACTAGGCAATAGCAAAGAAGTTGTATCAGCAAACATTCAAACTGGAGATGTGATTACCTTCTTTATCAAACAAGAATAGAATGAAGCTAGCCATCCATCTTCAGGACCAAATTGCAAGGACGAAAGTAAACTCGTTTCTGCAATATAGTAGCAATCTGAAACTAAGTACTGGAGCATTTCAAACACATCAACTAATTTAATATGAGTAACTGAGTCCAAAAGTAACTTTATAAATTGGAAAGGAAGAACAAATAAGAAATTACTTCTGCTGGATTCATTATTTTATGATGTGATCATGTGATGCATGGCTAGATTATAACTCAAATTAATTAATCAACTTAGCTCTGAGACCTCTTACCCTCCTCACATGTAAGCATGTGGTTTTCAATAAGGCATTCCAAAGCCTGGAAAACAATGAAAAAACATCTGTGAGAAAGCAAAGTTTTAATTACCATATCTCAAATAAGAACGAATAGAACTTCCAACAGCCAAGGCAACAAGTGATCAAATCAAAAGAAGCATTTGAACAAATCAATAAATAGCACATGTATGATTATAAGATCAAGGACAAAAGATTTAGCTTAGTGTGAAATGACAAATTGGGTTTTTAAGCTCTGGATGTGGAAATTTCAATCATTTCACAAGGAAATCCGAGTAATGTATATTGTAAAAATCAAGGAAAATATACTTAACCCGACAAACATGATAACCGGAAGCGTCTAAACAAAAGAAAAAATTGCACCAAAAGAAATACTGAGAGAACCACACATGTACCTCATAACATAAAGGATCAGCTTTGATGGCAGCTTTGTACCTTAAAACATCAAAGAACAGTATGTTAAAGGAGCTTTCTGACCAAAATATTAATCATTTTCTATTGAACTGAAAAGTTTAAAGCAAAAACATGTTTGTTAGAGATACTAATTTCACACTATCCAGTTGCATTAAATTACAATAGACTGAACTAGTTCACACATTTTTACATAAGTTTTCTCAAAAAGTGATCAGTAACAAGTGATTGCCAAGCCTGAAAGAGTTTTTCATGTGATGATAACCAAAGAAAAATAGACCCATATCATAACATGCAAAAATATTATATCCATACCTATAGTTCGCATACAGATTGATTGAACTCTTTTATTTTCAAATCCATTAATTAAGACCGCTCAATGTAAAATTTCATATACACGTATAAAGAGTCAGACATACTAATTACATCAATTCTCTATGCACTAGTTTTGACAAGACCTAATGAAGTAAAAACCTATTGAGCATATCACTTTTTAACTTTAAATATAAAAAGGTGAAAAGGAGTGGAAGCGATAAAGCAAAACGACAGGAAAAACTAACCATTGCCGAGCCTGAGCACGATTTTCAAGTGCTTCATACGCCTTTCCTCTTAAAAAGCATATTGCTGAAGATATCTGACAGGAGATGGAAAAATCAGGGTTGTGTTACTCAAACTATCTAGCTATATTGCAAAGATGCTAGCAGCAAGATATCAAGGGTAGACTGGGTAGTGCAACTAAAATGCCTTGCCATGAACTAAATTTATTTTGTTAAAAATGTTAACGAACATTAGAAAATCATTGTCATTGATTATAATTTACATAACAATGTCTGTTAACTGCGTATTCAACAATAATGCAAATATTCAAATATATCAGCACCACTGGGAAATAGTAAAATAAACAAAGATAGCTTACATTAATCTCACGATCTTCCCCATCTTTGTCTAAGTACATGACATGGGAGTCCTTCGTGTCATAGATATTCCCTTGCTCATCTACTTTAGCCTCACCAAGCATTGATAGGCATTGATCCCATTCCTTGAGTTCCTCCTGAATATAGACGTAATTTCCAAAAAAAATGATTTAGCATAAATTAGTCACATCCACTAATAGGGAGTAACTTATATTGTAGCAACGATGGTTGGCAAGCTACAATTTGTGTGTCCATAAATACTAGAAAGGTGAAAGCAATCACCCTAATGTATCTCTCATGGCCCATGAATTCCTCCACTTATCCTGTTATAGATGTCAAATCAAAAGTCCTCGGTACCAGATGTACAACTCAAATTATTTGACAAAGATGGAAACTATTGAAGATTGATTAAATATATGCATCATTCAGCACAAGATAGCATATTTAACGGGAAATCCCAACTGGTTTGCAATAACCTGAGATAGTTGTTTCGGCTCAGCATATTAACATTCAATAAAAACAACATGCATGGCATTTCATTACTACCATAAATAGCACCCTCCCACAGTCCCACTATCAGTAATTACTGCAAAAAGTGTCCACCTTTGATTCTTAGATTAATATTGTTTTAAGTCTATTTCCAAAGCCCAATTTTTAAATAAAAAAATTACATTTAGCATAACAATTACTAACCTCTAGGATGGGAACTTCAAATTCCAATAATAACAAAATTCAAAGCAGAAATGAAGCAAAAATGAAATTGGGGGCGCAGAGAAGAGAGAGAGAGAGAGAGACATGCCAGGCATTTGGCAGCTAGGTAGCGGAAGCGGAGGTCGCGGAGGACGATCTTGGAGGCGTTGAGGAGGTGGAAGGCGCGGCGGAAGTGGCGGCCGAGGAAGAGTGCCTGAGCCTGCATGTAGATGTCGGCGGGGTCGCTGGTGAAGGCGGCGACCTTGTCGGCGAAGAAGATGGCCGAAGAGTACAGGTGCTTGCTCACGCAGTCCCTCACCACCCCCCGCAGCTTATCTATCTCTTCTTCCCTCATTGAAACACCTCAATAGATCGATCCAACCAAATTTGAATTCACCGCCAATGGAGGAGCTTCACCCAATTTTTGCTATGGCAGTGACTCAGTGAGTTGAGCAGATGGTTTTGGGAAGAAGGGTTTTGGTTCAGACTTTAGAGAGAGACAGAGTGTAAAATGGGCGGGAGAGATTTGGTTTTTTATTGGGCCTCAATTAGCTATTTGGGCCTCTTACTGGGCCTTGGTTTTGGGGTCTGGACCTCACCCGAATCCGGCCCCGAAAAGAGGTGCAAGGTACGGTTTTCGGATCCAAATTCGAGCTTTATGTGTAAAAGAATCAGATTTGTCCAACCCGACTCTCCGTGAAGATTGATCGAACCGTTCTCCGTCGTTTCTGCCGGAACCATCACCACCACAACCACCGAAACCCAACTGCCGGAGCTCGCTGGAGATCTACCACCTCTGTTCTCCTGCATTGGAGCTCGCCGGAGTTCTCGCGAATAAACCGCCGGTGAGCCTAAAAACAAACAGGTTTTGGGTTTAAATTCAAAATTAATTTTAGGGTTTTAATACTTAAGATTTGTTGTGTTTTCAGTTTCGTTGATATTTTTTTGTGTTAGGGTTTTAATTTTGTTAGGTTTCAATTTTGATTTGTTAGGGTTTTAATTTTGTATCCAGTTTAAATTGGATTCTAAACTTTATAACATATTTAGTTCAATCAAATTTTATTTTTGTATTTTGAGCAAAAATATGATTGTGTTAGAGTTAGTTATTTGGGTTATTGAAGCTTTAGTTTGAAACTTGAATATTCCAGGAGTATGAATTTCCCAGAGCCGGAATCATCAAAGGCATTTAATTTTATTCAGTTGTATATCTAAGGATAATTTTGTCATTTTATCTCATAACTTAACACCGTTAGTCAATTACAAACGGATTGAAAACATAGTGTAGTGATATGTTTTGGAAAAAATAAATTGTAGTTATGTGTTATGGGACGCTCCAAATTGGTGTCCATAATTATCCCTTTATTTTACATAATTCAATAACTTTCGTGCAGAACTCAGTGGAGAGGCAATGGGGACCGAGAGCAATCTCAAGAGTTGGGTGTCTGATAAACTGATAGAATTGTTGGGTTACTCGCAGCCCACTGTGATTCAGTACGTGATTGGATTAAGTAAGTTTGGTTTTTAACGTTTTTTTAATATTGTTTTGTTTTGTGTCGCGGCATTGTAATAGGATGATGTTGCTGTTTTTTTTGCAGCTAAGCAAGCTTCAGCACCTGGAGATGTAGTTGGCAAGTTGCTCGAGCTTGGTTTGCCATCGTCGAGCCAGACTCGTGCTTTTGCTGAAGACGTATTTGCCAGAGTTCCTCGTAAAGCAGCTAGTGTGAACGTGAGTACTTTCAAGTTCTGCAAGATTTATAGACTTAATCA
>JAYMTF010004503.1:0-13052 GCA_036897485.1 Pelargonium nanum | reverse complement strand
TAGGGTGTATGTGCACCCCTTGCAGTAATATGCTTGGGGAGTGCAAAGTGTGCCTAGGAAACTCTCCGAGGATGACATATTCACCCTAAGTCACGAGTCAATCCTTACAAAGGACGTCGTGTACTAGAGCGGGTTTGGGTAATTAATCGGTCTAATTACATTAGGTAGAGTATTTTGACCCATCGATCTGTGGAAATCAATTACATCTGGAATCACTTTGCAACCAAATTCTGGGTACCAACTTCTTACTCTCTTTTATTTTGCTCCAATTGTTCTTTCCGCTTTAATTTCAAGTTATTGCATGTGCACAATTGCACACACACTCACACCCCCAATTATCTGTTTATTGCTTTCTGTAGAGTAGATATAAGCTAACACTAAGTACACTTCTATACACCTCCTCACGTCCTGTGGATACGATAACTCGGATTTCACCGTCCTGTATTACGAGGTCGACCCGGTATACTTGCCGGACCGCACCAAAAACAAACCAAACCCTCGGATCTGCCATTAGATGGAGAGAAGCAAAATTAGAGACATGAGAATACCAAAACGTGCGACAATCAAAAGTCTATTTTATGAATAAAAACCCATGTTCTCTAAAAATATATAATATGAATTGTAATGCTCTTGATTTATATAAATCAGCTTCGACTTAAACACCAGCTCAACAACTACAAGTTGGAAAATCGACCAAGATATTTGCCTTGTATATGACATCAATAACTATTTTAAAGTAGACAAATGTTATAATATAATTTCAATAGACATGTATAAATAGGTCAATTTTACTAAACTTTGTAGAAATAGTCGCATGAATATTAAATTTTAAGCTACATCAATTTTGTTAGCTGTGTTAATTTCGTCCGTTAGGAGATGCTAACATAGCCCCCCGTTGGCAATCCATGTAACATTTTTGCCGACATGAATGTTGATCTCTCATCGTTTTCCATTGACCTCCGTTGTTCCGGCATTTACCTACAAGGTTTTTTGGGGTTAAATCATGCATGTTAGAGATATTATGTTTGTTACTATTTATGCAATACCATAAAATACGAGAGGCTCTCATTTTTTTTTCTTGCAAATGAGAGTTAAGTTGATATTACTTACTCAAAAGAGGGTTTGTATAGTAACAAAATGATTGCATAGAATTGAATCAATAAACAAACAAAAGAAGAAGAGAGAAGCAAGCACTAACATAATATCTTCATGAGGATGTAGGATTGAAATATATGGAACTAACTTAAATGAAAATATAATCCATGCATGTTACCTCTCTATAACAATCAATGATGCTTTCTCATGCTGAAAGAACTGGATCCAACTACTTCTCATAACTGCCACCATTTGCGATTTTCCATCTTCTTGGCAAGCTCTTTCGCCATAGATGCAAAATCTTGAGCCCCATTTTCCAGCTCTTCAGAATGTTCGGTTAGTTTCTGATCATACAAATAACAAGGAATATACATTTATCCAAATTCAGTGTAGCTTACTACTGAAACACATATATGCAGAGCACATGTTTAGAGTACAAAGAATAAAGAAAAAAAAAATCATTGTCACAACTCACAACAACACAGAATTCGAGCAGCATTCAATTCAAGTAAACTGATGCTCCTACATAACTGGGATTCATTGTTACCAGAGTGAAAGGGCATACCAAAATAGTTGGGCTGGCAATTTAGGTCTTGACTCATGACCCATGACTCAATACAAATTTAAGCAGGTTTGGGTTCAACTTAATCGTGTATGTGTCATATCCACTAACTGAACTCGTTTACATGATAGTGTCATGTTCGTGTGGAACCCACCTAACCCGTTTAATTGAGTGGGTCGTGCAACCCACTTAATGACTCGTTTAAGGATAAAATGGTAATTTTTTAACATATCGTGTCAAAAGTAACCCATATAAATTAAATGGATTAAATGTGTCTAGTCGTGCCATGTCAACTCAAACCCATTTGTTTAAACGCGTTAGGTCGTGTAGTGTGATTTTTAACCCAAAAATTAGAACATGTTTGTTACAGGCCAGGTTAGTGAGAGGGACAAGAATGTCTTGACTAGATTTAATGAGGGGCAAATGAGACATTTCATCCAATTGACGGCATGTGACTGCTGAGGTTGATAAAGACTTAGTAGCTGAGAGCTTGGCACTATCGCCATGGACTGCACGGTGCTGATGAGCTGCTAATTGATAGAAGAGTAGACCCACATACTTGAAAAGCCAGGTAACTTGAGAGGAAGACACAACGACATGGCATGACTTAGCTTGATTAGTGCAAGAACACATGATTTCCAAAACTCTCAATAGCAGCAAGGAGAGCACTGAGGTGAAGCAAGTGAAACTGAAACAGCTACGAACATGGAGTCCGAGCACTGATCCGGAGCTTGGTAGAGAGGAAGACAAAACCGGATGGCGAGACTTCAGTAATGTAAAAGTACATCTGAGGTGGGAGTTACTAGTGTGTGTATGGATTGAATGGGAGTTGAAGGAGAGTGAATGGAAATGGAATGAATGGGAGTTGAAGAAGGATAGTGAATGGAAAATGGATTCAAAGGGAGTTGAAGAAGGAGAGTGAATGGAAAGAGACAAGGCTCTCCGGCAGCAAGAGCCGCCGGAGAGTAGTTGAAGCTGCAAAGGTTGTATCAGAGAAGATGAAAAGATGTGAGACTTACAGAAGCCAACTATTGGTTGGTGTATATGGATATGAAATAATAATTTATTGTTATTGTTGTTAAATCAATAAACCGATTCTTAATCGTTCTCCGTTATCTTCAAACTCTAAATGTCATTCTTGAACTCTATCAATGTTTAACATGTTGTGTCGTGCAACTCAATCCGTTTAATAATTGGGCAATGTTCTACTTGACCCATTTAACAAAATACTAAATTTTCAACACAATACAAACACTATCCGTGAGCACATATTGTCACCCCTAATTAATAGACCAATAATAAAGGGAGATAGAATTGTAACCTTGACTTTTAAGATTCAACCAGAATTAACTGTACCTCAAGTTTTTCTTTGCGTTCCAAAAGCTTTTCTTTTGCAAGTGCTGCAGCTGCAGCGGCATCCTAGAACCACTGTCCATTTAAGACAATAATAAAATAATAAAGCACACTATTTGTTGAATTTCATGTAAAATTACCCCTGTATTTCTATATTTAGCTTTAATATCTTCAGGTGTTCTGAGTTGTGGTTTCATATCTGTAGTTGCACCTTCAAATAACTGTTTCCTTTCAGTCGCTTTATCTTCACACAAGAATAAGAAGATCAAGCCCATTAGGTAGTAAGCACGTCTATAAGATTGTAAAAGACATTTCAATACGATACCTTTCTTTTCATTCTTGTTCTTATGAGATGATGATGATGATGATCCAGGAATCCAATCATCAATGTTAATGTCATCTGCACCACGACATTAGTCTACAGTCAGAGAAAACGATGGGAGGGAAAAGTGAGGGCTTGAGGGTGTTGACTGGAGAGCAAGGGATAGCAAACCTATGTTAAGATTTATAACTTTCTTGTCATCTGTGATGGCAGTGGATTCGGGCTCTAAGGACGGCGGTTTTGAAAATATGCTCTCCAAATGTTTAATGTTTTTCTTGTAATCTTGAATAATATTCACATTCTGCTCCACTTTACCCCCCATAAAGCCCTTAATAATACCGCCTAGTATCCCAGGACCACCAATCTGTCAAAATGAATGTTAGATATAAAACCACAGATATAGAAACGAGCCTGAAACCAGAAACACTAACCTGTATCTTGTTGTCATTTGGAGATGAACAAAGTGTGGCATCTGCAGCAGCAAGGATTTCATCATGAAGAGATGGCAAGGACTGTGGGATCCTAAAATAAGCAATGAAATTATTCAGAAAATGCATGTACACATTTCTATGTTCGTGTGTGTGGGTGTGAGAGAGAGAGACCTGAAATCATTTTCATTGGTCAGCAGTGATATAAAGGCAAATTCTTGTCCGTTTACCTACAAAGCCAAATGTTAAGAGGTTCGGGTAAAGTGGTTAATATGATTTTAAAATGTTAACCAACTCGATGAGGTTGCAATGTAATTTTATTGGCAACACGGAAAATGGCATTGATAAGATCGTACTACAAGGCCAAGAATTATGCAAGAAGAAACAATACAGGAATTATGGCAAGATCAGAGTTAACATTGGTGATTACAGACATTAATTTCTCTTTAAATTTTAGGTAACATGCATAGAATGCTTAATGGCCACTACAAAAATCAAGAAAATAAAAACCAACCAGTACAATTTGTCCCCTGTCTGAAGAACACGTGGTCTTTTCCATGTTAGTTCTGAAGTTCCACCTTAGGATTGACATTAAAGAGCTTTCTCCAACTACTTCCAGATCGGGAAAAGATCTGTCAAATGAAGATTCAACATCATTGTTAATGAATATTACAACCTACATGATAAAAATTGTTAACTTTGCTCAATTTTATAATCGCAATATTAGAAGAAAATATCTCTTTCCATAGGTATTTGAATGGCACCATGCTTTTAAGCAGTGAGAATGTGTACTTCCAAACATAGAAGTAAATTTGAGCATGAGAAGTAGTGATATAATTAAATATTACACCTTATTTCAATGACCCCGGTTTGATAGAGCACTGCCAACCAGCGTTCATTTTCATCCTTCTTGAAGGTTGTAACCCAACAACAAGGTTTTACAAGTTTCACCTCCTTGATGGATCTACAGTCCCCCTAGAATGAAGCAACTTAACTCATTAGCAAATGGCTATATAGAATTATTATAACTGAAAATGTGTAACACAGAGGCACCTGAATCACAGAGTTCAAAGAGTACAAGTGCAACTCATCCTCAAAACAAAGTAAAACCAGGAATCCCGTTGATCTCTCCTCAAAATACGCAGTTTCGGCTGAAGCATCAAGTTCTATAGCTTTATTGCCACTGCAAGAATGGATTTGCGCATCATCGTCTTTAGCTTCACTGTTCTGAGATGGTTTAGGTGAATGCTCTTCACTAGATACTTCAGGAAGAGATATATTCGCCTCTGCATCGAGAAACAGTTCTGAGAAAGCTACGACTTCAAGCAATGTTACAGAGCTACTAATTTATTAATTCCAAAAAAATAAATACTTGCCTATTATATGTATAGAAATTGCATTAGGCTCCTTATGTTGCACTGAATAAGAGGAGATAATCTTGCCCGCACCACCCTCTATGATAAAAATATGTGCATCCTTAGTCAAGACAGACATTACCCACTTTTCAGGAGCACTTGAACTTTTGGATTCACAGTCCTTAAGACTACTTAGCAAGCAATTTGTATCTGATAATGACTTCACAGCCAGAGATGTGAGAGGGGAACTGGACTCAGATACACATTCTGTAAGAAACAATACTGCTAATGAACTTACATCAAGAACCGCAACCTGAAATACAAAGTTGAGAGTTGTAATGTCTAGAAATGGGTTTGTTGACATTGCTAATATGACAATAACTAACCACAGATAAAGTGCATAAAATTAACAAATAAACTAGGAAAATGAATATCACCCTCCCACATTCAAATCCTACAACAAGTTTGTCTCCAGAATTAGCGAATTGCAGAGTACTGATAGGTGAATTCAGGAGGGAAAACACAGCTCTGCATCGAGGGCCATCTCCTTGATGCACAGTTTTAACTGTAAAATAATATAATAATTAATAATAAAAATAACTTAGACTTGAAAACTCACACATGCTTAGGAAATATCAAGAATATCGATCTAATTATATTTCTCAACAACTTATCAAGTAACAGAAATCTCAATAGAAATGAAGAACTATCTGAGTTTGAAACTAATTATCCCTTTAAATTTCAATGTGAAATGCGGAAAAGCCGAAATGGCAATCCAATGCACGAGGTTCCTACCATTGTGGGGTCTAGGGGGAGGATCATTAAACGAACCACATCACAGTTCCTGCCATAAAAGCAGTACTATCATTTGTTGCAATAGCGTCACAAATAGAAGTCACTTGCAAATATATAGAAATCTGTTCTTCATGCTAAACCAGGAGACCTATGCAGACCCATTACTGACTTCCAAAGCACAATATGTCTGGGTATCTGAGCAATGTTGAACCATATAAACATTTTCCGAGGCTCCACTTCCATTTACATACCAGCGCCATGATATTGTGGTCCTATGGTTGCCTCGAATCTTAACAGTGAGACTTTCATATGTAGAAAAGTCTCAATATTACTAATACTAGTACAAATGAAATTTCCCAGTGACTAACAGGTTTCCAAGTGCTCTACGTGTTGCAAATAGGGACAAAGTATATGAGAATGCCAATATTGGTGTGATGTTTGTGAAGGAGGGCACATGGAAACTTGACTGAAGTTAGCCACTGTCCCCACAGTGAAAAGAAGAAATAATATTAGTTTATCAGCTACTCTTGTTAAAAAGTTGCATGTTTTGAGGTCTAAGCTTGAGCAATAAGTTAACGCCTGTACATTTTATCCAACATTCTTTTGGTTCTAGTGTTAATACTTCTCAAGCAAATCTATAAATAAACTCCTATATGAAAATAAGAAAGTCACACCACACCTTCAGTATCAGTTCTGGTCACAAAGAGCAAACTTTTTTCATCTGAAATCCTTATCAGCTCATATAGACGAACCTACACCTTCCAAAAGATAGAACATCACAACAGGACAAACTAATAGACGTTATAGAAGAAGTTTGATGCAAAACCAATTACCACGCCACATTCATTGCCAATAGCTACTCTCAGGGTGAATGAGCATAAATCTACAGCTGACACAGATGCACTTGTCCCAGATATATTGTCACAATTTACCTGCCCATCACATGACATATGTTTGATCAAACAATACTTTCCTAATTGTTTAACCCATCTACACCCCCAAATCAATAATTCAACAAATAAGTAAATAAACAGCAAATCATAAATATAATTATCTGCAAAACATTGTGATGATACATAAAAAGTTGGGAAATAATTGAGCCAATTGCGAAAAAGACACGTCACAGTCAAATATTCAACGGCGGATTTATCAAACACGAAGGCGTCAAAAGGGTCAAAAATTCAAACCCCCAAAACATGTCCAATATGGTACTCATATAAAAGAGTTGATTGTAAAGAGCACAACCGTCAAAATGGAAGTCGAACTGGACCACTAATGAACCTAGAATGGCAAATAAAAAAAAAACATGAATATGGCCAAGTGCCAGTCTCGCGCAGCGCGTGTAGTGCACGCGCGCAAGGTTGAGCTTAGCGCCACCACATGCCATGCTCCTCTCCTTAAGACTTGTTTGGCACGATTTTTTTCCCTTCCTTTCTTGAACTCACTTTTCTCTCCAAACCAAACAACTCCTTACCACAATTCAATAAGGCGCGTTTGGCACACCTCCCTCTCCCTTTTTTCTTGAACTAATTAAGTAGCTCCAAACCAAACACACCCTACTTCGCCTTCCCTCATCCGTGTGCTCGCCTGCACGGTGATCCACATGCTCTCCTGCACACCCTATCATCCCATCACTCCATCATCCCATCACCCCATGTCCCTATCCCTCTCCATATATATCTCCCACAAATAAAAAACCAATCCCCCACACTCACCCATTCATGTGCCATTAACCCATCTCCTTTTACATCTCCCACAAATAAAAAACAAATCACCCCATGTCCCCATCCCTCCAATCCCCCACACTCACCCATTCATGTGCCATTAACACATCTCCTTTTACATCTCCCACAAAAAACTAACCAACGAATATATCATACACTCTAAATAAAATATAACCCACAACGGCATGCTCTCCCACATGGATGCCCACACACTCCTATCCCACACCATTCTCCATATACTTTTTTGCCATCACCTCGCCCTCGATACCCATAAAATAAATTATATTTTATCCCACAAATATATACGACCTATCATCTCAATTTGTGGTTGCAGATATTATTACCGCGCACATTTTTAGATTCACTCTCATACACGCTTCTGAGAGCTCCCGCTTGGAACTCATTTTCAACCCCCTACTATGTGTTCGGGTTCGCGTCACACCACCCATGGAAACGCGTCAACTACGATATTTTACATCGTGGTATGCCCTCAAGGTAATCAAGCATTCGGCGCTCCAGATGACATTTGGGATGACTCTCAGACTCGCGATGGACTATGGGTCTCTACCGGTCTAGTCATTTTTGTGGTCATCAATACGCGTAATAAATACCCGTTGCCACATCATCACCCACTGTAAATATAAATACATCTTCCGTTGACGGAAAAGGGGCAGGACATATTTACATTTTCTTCGTAGTGCTCTGAATTCATTTGGTAGAGAACTTACTCTCACACCCGAGGTGAGTTCCAGCGCCCACACGTTGATTTTCACCTAATGCATGTGTTCGTCTATTTCAGGGATCCAAAACTCAAGAAATTTGGAGCTCTGATCCGTGATGTGGCACTATTGAAGGAAATCGAACAGTTTTTCTTTGACCATGGTCAAGAAAACCGCATCACATTGTTAGTTATTATCAAGGCCAAGTTGTCTGAAACCCTCTTTTTTTTTTAAATTAAAAAAATGACAACATGCTAACCTCTGATCCTAGGACTTGTATAAGTGTCAGAGTTGGATATGTAGCATCCCATATTCTTATAGATCCATCAACATAACCAGCTATATATAGTCTAGCAATCTGGCAGTCTACAGAACTGGAAAGCTGGCTGGGAACACCACCAGTCAGAGGCCACTTTGTATTCCCTGTAGTCAAAGTATTTTCTGCTTGAAGTTTGGCAGCTGAGACTATCTGATTGAACACAGTAAACATATATTAACAAATAAGTAGTGATATAAAAAGACAAAGAAATAAATTCTGAACTACAATAATCCTATCCGGAATGAATTATGCTCAGAATAATATATTTAGTGAACATACCTTAGAAAGAGCAGTTGAAAACTTTTCATCTGTACATACCAAACATAGCTTTCCAACAGTCAAATAAGGCTCAACAGTAGGCACGACTCTATGATACTGCAATGTAGATGCAAGAGTTTTTCTCTCTTGCTGAGTCAGTGAGGCAGACAAACAAGCATCATCATAGAGGTCCAATTGCCCTGAATTTTTCAATACTAAAAAGAAAGTATCGTTAACCATCATGTTAGCAGCTGGCAACAAAACCATGTCCACAAAGGAACCATTTAGGGTAAGATCCACATAACCATTGCATTTTAAAGCTTCTATCCCAGAAGACCAATCAAGATTCAGAACCTGCAAAATTAGAGTAATATAACTTGATTTATAAAATGCATGATAGACAGAAAAAAATATTTATCATTATCTAATAAAAGACCCTGCAGATAGATGATGCTAACATGCAATAATTAAAACAGGACAGTTGCATTGGAGTTAAGTACTGAAGAACTTATACATTAAGCCAGTGCATAGGAAAAGTTAAATTGATATGAAATCATACAGTTGGAACTTGTTCAGATCCTATCTCCTCGCCGCCATAGACAAAGAGTTGGCAGCCTCGATTATTATGAGATTTGTTTACTGATTGATGTAAAGTAATAATGGGGAGTCTTCTATCATCTGGAGACAATCGTAGTTTGACAGCGTCACAAGATGACTTTTCAGCTTGCTGATCTTTGGTAGAGGCAGAAGTTGATAAATTCCAAAACAAAATATCTCCATCTACATAACCAACAGCCAGAATTGACCCATCAGTTGATGCCCAACATAACGAAGTTATCTCTTTCTCCACTTGCTCATGAATGGATGTATCATTAAAGGACTTGTTTTTTCTATCTTTTGGAATATCAACCACTCTTATATCCTTCAACATTTGATCCTTATGGCCTCTAACCTGTACAACCTGATTTTCAGAAGCATCCCAGAGAACTATCAATCCATTCGCATATGCAATCAGCAGTCTGCAGGATGTTACATTCATTAAATTGAGGATTCAATTGACACTGCTCACTGAAATTCCCTCTTCTGTTCACTCGAAAAGATAAGTACAAATTCAAGTTTTACGTAATTAGTCAATAGAGCAATCAATGCATGTGGTTCAGGCCATGCATTTAGCCTCAGGAGAAATCCCATCTTAATCTCTCTAGATGCATGGTATTCTAATGTCAACACAGTAAACAGAGTAGCAATAAATGGGTCACTAATCAATGATGTGGTTTGGAGATGCAAGTCCAGGAAACTGATGAGAGATATTTCAAGTAAATATTGACTTGCCTATTTCCCTGAGAACAAGGTTGAGGAAGAATTCCAGCAATTGAAAGACGATAAGGCAGATCAACTCCAGCTGCGTCTGCAAAATTAATCATGGAATTCACATTAACTAGATAGATAGATCATAAATCCAGACGAGCATCTCAAAGTAGATTAGCAGGTATGCTGACTAAGGGAAGAAAGTAAGAAAAACACTCTTGTTATTTCCCCTTAGGAAGATTTTCACTCCTAAAATCCCCAAGTTCAAACCTAAAATAAAAAATAATAAAAACTATTAATGTTCATGGTGTGTAATTGGTTTACGTACAAGGGCTTGGCCTTCCACTACCTTTTATTAGGATAAAGTTTGGTTTGGGACCTCGGGCCTTGCAAACCGACAAAGCAACATAGACAGGCCACCTTTGGGCTAAGGCCAGAATAAAAAAATTTTGATACCATGTTAAATTTCAACAATTGGGATACGTATAAGGGCTTAGGCTTCCACAGTTACACTACTAAAAGGTAACATTGTTAGTGGGTTTTGCCTTCCACCATTATATATAGCTCATTCACTTTATATTTACTCAATGTGGGACTTTATCACCCACATCAAAAACGAGATTGTACAAACATATAGGAATGCTAGAGATCTGTAGTTCCAGGTCGTAGCAGGCATAGAGAAGCACTTTCTTAAAATTTATATTTGTTTATTTAGCAAGGTTCCCTTACAACGAGTACAAATTCCTTGCATGCATGAGGTGACGTAAGAAAGAAAAACTACTTGAAAATTCATAAAGTATATTTTTTAGAAACCGTAAAAATTAAGCTATTACCAGCTACAAAACTTCCAGGAACATGATAAGGCAGATGCAGAAGTTTTCCTGTTTCAGCATCATACTTTATCACAGAAACCATCGCATACTCATCTCCAATGTACCTAAATGTGATGCCAGGGAAATGCTGTTAAGGACAATGCAAAAATCTTCACTTGCATGTCCAACAAAGTAATAATAAACAAAGTTGTAAAAAATATTGGTGCCCTGTTTGTATACATGAAACTGGTGCCATCTATAACAGTAAAAGCAGTTATATTCAACTCCCACTTTAATGTAGAAGCTATTTTCCTGTGTTCCATATCCCAAACCTGTGAACACATTAACCAATTATTAAACAAAGAACAAAATAATTTAAGAAACAATAAAGAAAAGAATTCTACCTGAATCTCATTATCTTTTAAGACACTGATGAGAAAACCTTGATTCTGTAGGAACTGTTAAAAAATTAAAGACAGTGTAGTACGTACATTGTCAGAAACAAAACACCATTCGACAAATTTAGAGGTCAAGTTGCATCAAATTTTATTACACTTGTGTAGTGGAGTTCTATTTCTTGATATAATAATTTTTTAAAAAAAATTATGCCATGCAGAAGGGGGTACTGAAAGGAAAAACAATGGTGGAACAAAAAACATGAACACAAGTAAACAGATGGGGCAGTACTGAACAAAAATGGTGGAACATTAAACACAAGAAAACTGCTTAACAATACAAAGAAAATGAACTGAGGGAAACAAAGTTAACTTTAAGATTTTAGATTTACTAACCCGCAAATGTTTGAACTGCAAGGGCTTAGGAGATATAAGCAGCCCTTCAATGTTATTACCACCAATTACCTTTATCCTACCATCCCTGCGAAGGCACATGACAGAGGAAACCAAGGTAAATCTTAAGTAGCTAACAATTATTCCATATAGTGCCAGCTTGCAAGGCTTGCTTGTCACTTGATAAAATCATGCTAAGCGGGCAAACTATACATAGTATTGCTGAATAATCAGTTACGGATTTGATATATGTTAACTCACATCGTTCCAATTGCCAAGAGTCGTTGAATGGGATCAAAGGCAAGAATAGACGCTGTAGACGGGATACCATAGTGAAAAGCAAAACGTGGATTTAATTCTTTACACATCACAACTTCAGGTGGCTTATTATCCTGGAGAATAATACAAGAAACATAGTGATATGAAACAAAAATGGATTTTCAAACGTACAAAGTAATTTGTAGAGAGACACAACGGACAAAAACTAACCAGCATAAAAATTTAAAATAAAAAACAATAAAATTTCTCACTTTAGATTGCCCAAACAAGAATCACTACTTGATTAATTGGGAATGTTCCCTTACCATCTCAAAACATAGAACTGGTCCAGAAAACGTTGTGATGTGCCTTTTTGACCGGAGTCAAATGTGAGCACACTAGGAGTGTGTGTTGTAGAGTCTTCTTGTCAACGTTAGCAAGGGTGTCTAGCCTAAGTGTCCAAATCCATGTCAAATTGTTCTAAGTGTCCAGCTCTCAAGTCTTGAGTGCTTAGGTATGGTAGAGTCTTAAGTTTCAATTCCCCTTTCCAAGCTAAGGTGTCAATTCTAGTCTCCTGGCGACTCCTTGATCTGTAGCCTGCGAGAAGACAACACACCAAAGGAACGAATACCTGGGGTGGGGTTACCAGGACTCTGCCTCAGGCGTGAGAGTAAGTCCTTGTATGGTAACAGGAGAGCTATAGAGAGTTTTTCTAGAGAGAGAAAGTCTAGAGAGATAAGCAAATGTGTGAAATGAAGTGAGAATTGAGATCCATTTCTCTTTGGAAGAGGGGTATTTATAGGCTCATATCACCTTGTGCCACTTGTCAATGTTTGATTGGTTGGTGAAGATGGAAGGCTCATTAAGGCCCATTTGGCCTACTTGGCCCATTGTGCTCATCTAGCCCATTTGTAGTGTGGTCTTCTCCTTTCCTCCGGACGCGTTGCTCATGCGTG
>JAYMTF010004502.1:0-13054 GCA_036897485.1 Pelargonium nanum | reverse complement strand
AAATTATTTGTTTCTTTAACTATAATTCATAGAACATCAATTAAAAATTACTATTTCTTATCAGCATTTTTATCCAAACAGTTAAACTGCTTCTTTTTAAAAATAGTTGAAGCACAAACTGCTTCTGATCTTTTCATGATTATGAGCTATTTTTGAGAAGTTAATCCAAACACCCACTTAGTACACACAACTAATTAATAGAACAGTTTATTCAACATCTTTACAAACTCTTACAGTTTTCAAGTAGAGTTACAAAACTAGTTCTCAATAAATAGCAATACTTTTTCTGAAGTTATATTTTATTTATTTAGCAGGCTTGGATCTAACAACTCATATACCAAAAATCAACCTCAACTTGTATTAGAATAAAATAGAAATTATTTTTTTGTTTGAATGAGATTTACATAATTATATATTTAACTTGAGAATGTATGAATGAAGGGGATGTAGCTCAAATGGTAGAGCGCTCGCTTTGCATGCGAGAGGCACGGGGTTCGATCCCCCGCATCTCCATATTTTCTCTTTTTCTTGTCATATTTCTCAACTCTCATTCCATATCAATAAGTAATTCACATGCATTGTTCCTATACATAAATCACCCTTTCACAGCTCTTGACAATTAGTTTTATAGAGTTTCTGAATCTCTATCCTAACAGCTATTCAATTTGCTCTCAGATTGCTGCATATCAACATTTCAAGTTCTTCAGCTTTGAACTAGAATGAGCAAGTCACTAGCTTAAACCAGCTTCCTGGGTTTTCCCCTCTTGAATTCACTATAGTCTGCTAGCAAGCTACTATTAACCTTGTACTTCATGTTCTCCAACAGCCTTTTCAATACCTGTCAAAGACACATGTACGTACATTTCAACAAATTTGTGTAAAAATGACGAGAATGTCAAGTATGAATTGGGTTTGATGGTCTAACCGAGTCCGCAACATTTTCTAGAACATCCTCGGGGACCAAAGCAAGCATGGGAGGAAGAACAAAGCTTATCCTCATTTCCAATTGACCCTTAAGCCGGGTCCGCTCACCACGTCTATCAGGGTATAATGCTCCTTTTACGTCAAGGCTAAACTGAGACGGCTGTAGAACACTATCTAGCCCATGGAGCTCCCACCTTGTCTACAAAGGAATGGCCTCAGTGCAAATTACATGTGTGTAACAAGTAATTGTACTAGACTGGATTAATATTTGTTATGCTTACAATGTCAAGCTCGAGAACTTTGGAGATATCACGGGGAACTTGAGGGGGGTAATCTTCACCTTTCGTTTTGCATCTCAGCCGCATGTCTATAACTGGCCTAACTGTGACGAGCAAGAACTCTAGGGGCAACATCTGAATTCTCCACTCTTCCTATATAAGTCAGTTATTTAGTTTAGATGGGTGCGTGGTGAAGAAGAAAGAAACAAAAAACTAACAACTCTGTGAATCATGATATGTCTTGCTGCCCATATTGAATTCAAAAGGCCCAATCATCCAAGGGAAGATAATTTCAGGTTATGGATTGAATAGATGTTTCATCATCCATCTGATATTATTCACATAAATTATCATCAGAATCCTTTTTCTTGAACATGTAATAGGCATGGGTTACCAACTTCCTCTTAATCCAAAAAGAAAATTGTATCCTCACTTTCCCAAAAGCAAATGGCAAAGGATGACGGGTTTCAAGACTAAAATTGACAAAAGGGAAGAGCCAATTTGACATGAACTCATGGTACCACCAACTATGAATAAGTTTAAATGACAATGACATTATGTTTGGATTGACAAAACTTAAGGGTTCCAGTTCCAGATGGAGAACAATTACTTGGTGTAGGAAAGAACAAAAAATGATACTAATAAAAAGCTAAAACAAGGCAAAAGGAGAAGTTCCCAATAATAGCAATTACTCTATAATTCAGCAAACACATGTTTCATTCCTCCACCACAACAATACTAAATACACAGAAACTGGTAATTCAGTAAACTAGCAAACAATTTCTTTGATGAGAGCGAGAAAGAGAACCTCATTGAGTCGCTGGCTTCTTCGATTGTCAGGGAAAATAGCTTCAAACACTCTAGGTTTGTTCTCCAAATACCGATCAAATGAAGCCTGCACAAAACCAAAACAAGTCAAATAATTAACCCCAATTCCAAAGGGAGAGAATTAGAGAATAGTAGAAAGTACCAACCCCAGGAGATTCATAGAGAGGGATATCAGTAGTCATTCTTGAGGTGTAAGTGCTGGGCTGCTTCTGATTCATCATCATCATCTGGTTATTGATGACAACTGGTTGTGATTTTGATTGCCAATATTGCTGCTTCTGCTTCATTTTCAAGTTCCATGACCCTTGACGGAAATGGGCAGCAGTGGCAACCAAAGACCCTATTGATGCTGTTACCTCTCTCATTATCAAAATATAGATCTTGAAGTTGAAGATGAAGATAGTCGAGGATGTGACTGTTTGGCAATTCTTGGAGCTCTGAAATGGATGGCTCATTTACGCCACATGTTTCGTTTTTTTTTTCTTCGCCTTCAATCCAGTGATTCTTTCCTTCTGTCCGAAAAGGATCGGCCCATGGGTTGTACACCATTTTAGGAATTGGGCCAAAACACAAATGAAATCTTTTATCTAAAATTTAATTTTCAATTATTGTCGGCAGATAAGAAATCGTTGAGGAACACGCGTCACGTATAAATGCCATATTCAAGTAAAGCGGGCCCATCTATATAACTGGTGGGTCGTATCTATCCATAGTCTTGGCCCACCACTTATCATTACAACAACACTTGTTCAGTACAAATACGATGCTGACGCGCTCGCACCACGGAAGAAACGGTGTCGTGTCACTGATAGACAGACCCCAGTCCTCATCTATAAAAGTCAGTCCAAGATGTTTCGTTCCTCACTTCCATTTTCATCTCACAGATCTCCAAGACAGATCAGATTTCAAGCCAAACGATGCCGTACTACAACCGCGACGACGAGGACGTTGATGACTTCGACGAGTACGATCCCACTCCATACGGCGGAGGATACGACATCGCCACCACTTACGGCCGTCCTCTAGCTCCCTCCGAGGAGACCTGTTACCCTAGCTCATCCAGATCCGGTGACTTTGATTACGAGCGTCCCGAGTACACCTCCTACGCCGAGCCCTCCGCCTACAGCGACGATGCGCTCAACACTGAGTACAGCAGCTATGCCCGCCCCGGCCACAGCGCCCCCGCACCCAAGTATGGTGGTTCTGGCTACGGGGCCACTCCTGAGCCAGCGTATGGGTTTCAGCCTGGGATGAACCGCCCTGGATATGGTGGATCTGAGTATGGATCCGGAGGCGGCGGATCGGAATATGGCAGGAGGCCGGAACCTGAGGAATATGGATCCGGATACGGCCGGAAGCCCGAATCGGAGGAATATGGATCTGGATACGGCCGGAAGCCCGAAACGGAGGAATATGGATCCGGATATGGAAGGAGGCCGGAACCGGAGGAACATGGATCCGGTTATGGCCGTAGGCCGGAATCAGATGAGTTTGGATCTGGATATGGGCGGAAAACTGAGTACGAGCAGCCCAGTGAATATGGATCTGGATATGGTCGGAAAACTGAGTACGAGCAGCCCAGCGAATATGGATCTGGATATGGTCGGAAGACTGAGTATGGGGAGTCCGGATCAGAGTATGATAGGAAGCCTAGCTTTGGGGAGGAAGAGCGACCAGAGTATGGCAGGAAGCCTAGCTTTGGGGAGGAAGATCGACCAGCGTATGGCAGGAAGCCTAGCTATGGGGAGGAAGATCGACCAGCGTATGACAGGAAGCCTAGCTTTGGGGAGGAAGAGCCATCAGAGTATGTCAGGAAGCCTAGCTACGGGGAGGAGGGCTATGGAGAGAGGACTGAGTATGAGAAGCCTAGCTATGGCTACGAGAGGCGCAGTGATGACGAAGATGACAACCGTCGCAAGGTTGGATATGGGGAAGAGGGCTATGGGCGCAAGAAATATGTAAGCATATTCACCTCAGTCTTATGATCATGATTGCTCTGTCTAAATTTTTCATCTTTCATTATGATCATCTTTTGCTGCAAATTTTATCTAGTCATGCAAAACTTGTTGGATTTTGATTTCCTTTTGGGTACATACAGTATTTGCAACTTAATTTTTCATGCATCATATTGCTGTAATTGCTTGAGTTATGATATATTTGAATAAAAAATTGTTCAATTCAGTGTTCTAGTAAGCATTAACACAGCACCTCTTCTCTTTAGTCTTTAACTTACAATGTTAGAGATAAGTAAATCTAGTATTGAGTATCTTGAGTTCATGTGTATCTAGAACTTTTGTGTGTGTGAAATTGCTGATGAGGAGTGTATCTTGGAAATGTCTTTCGAAAATAATTCCTGTTACAAATCATCTTTTCTTAGCTACCCAACTGACCTAATTTAGCTTTCTAACATGAGCTCCTCGCATGACTAATTGAATTTCTGTTTAGGTTTGAGAATTCTTTGTTTCCAATATTCGATCCTTAGATAGTGTTATCATGGCATTTGTAGGTTATCTTAACTGCGTAATATGATTTTTGTTCTTTGGTATTGATCCTATACATGTGAATGGCAGGGAGATGACGACTCTGATGATGATGAGAAGAAGAAACATCACCACCACCATCACCACCGCAAGAGCTATGATGATGAATGAGCAGAGTGCTGGTTGTGTTGGAACAGATTCACGCCTTCTCTATCTACTAAGCTACTAAATAAAGGAAGGCTTGTTTTATTTCCGTTCTTCTAAAAACATGTGTCCTATCCGTGTCTAAACCAATCCCACACTATTGGGTTGGTTGTTTTATGCTTTCCCAAGCTTAAACTATGGCTATATGTTTTTTCATGGATGTTTGTTTGTGATGGTATTAATGGTGTTAATTGCATGGTGCATTTGAGATTTGATATGGAAAATGTAGGTCTGGTTTCTGTAGAATAAACTATGAAATCATGTTCAAGATGGTTTGGAAGTGACCAGTAGCTGCCTCTAGTTTTTACTCTTTAGTGGCTTGGGAACACTTTTTACAAGTTGGTGTGAGAATTGCAAGCTTGAAGTTATAAGGAAATGCCATGTTTGAGTAATCGTTAAACAAGAGAGCTGGAAAATTCATTTTAGGAATCAATACAATCTCAAACTAAAACATTTCACTAGTGGTATGCTAGAGGATGAAGAAGCAAAATGTGTTAGTTGCGTTCAGACAATATAGTGTCGACAACATAAATTGTTTGGAGGCACTATTCAAATGTACTGTCCACTTGAAAGAAATATATACTGTCATTCAAATATGGGATCAGACAAGTTTCCTATAACGGATTCACAGTTTTACATACCGCCCTCAACTGATAAAAGGACAGACAAGTAAAATGTAGCCTAGAAACATTTAAGAATGCATAAGAAAAGTTTGCTGTGTTTCTTGTGTGTGTTGGGTTGTGGGTGTTTGCCCACTTTTTGTACCCAAATAAATGAATGAAAAGAAAAAATAAGCTATACAAACTTAGAGAAGTAAAACAAAAGAAAAGGGGAAGAAAAGATGAAAACAGTGTTAGTTGCAGGCCTAGAGAAGCTTCTTCCTCTCAAAGAATGTCTTGAGATGCCAAAACTGCAACCCAGCCACCGACACGCAAATTAGAATTGAAAGAACGCTAAATGTGGTCATCTTAGAGTTGGTTGCTCTATTGAGTTGTTGCATCTCTTCCTCCCTACACCACCAATACATGAGAGGAAATCATTGTTAGTCTAATAAAACACCATTTAACAGTTCCCAACACATACATATTGAGGTAGATAATTTCAGTGCAAAAGTTATTCAAAACTTGAAGTTTACATGAGAAGTGGAAAACCCTCTACTCCATTTCTATTCCATTCATTTTCACTTTAAGGACCCTTTTCAGTTAATTTTCGAGAGCTGAAACTTTTAATAAGTGGCAGTAAAGAAACCGAGAACACTTCTTATGGATTAGCACGTAGGATTCTTTCTATTCTCTAATATCTAACCTCAAAAAAGGCAGAAGTGAAAGACTACAAGACTTCACCTATGTATGCAGCATTCAGCAATGTACGTGAGAAATTAACTGTAGTTTTGAATCGTCATTAACAATAGAACCAACGCAGCATCCAACAGCAAAAGAAGAACTAAATGCAAAGGGCCCAACCTTATAGTCAATTTCCTCATCATTAAAACCTCAGATATTTTCAGTTCCCACAAGCAATCTTTACATAAAAGCTTCTTTAGTGAATACAAATTCAACTCACAGAGAAATTCAAAGAACCAACCTGAGCAACACATTATTATAACTTTGATGCAAAACCAATAATAGTTTTCGTACCTCTCACGAAGTAAAAACATCTCATCATGAATGTATGAGACAGTGTCGTACAATTTCTTCAGCTCAAGTTCCATAACCTAGAACAAGGAGTTAAATAAAAGTCAATGAGACTATAACAAATCACATCTCTAATAGTCTTCATGGTTGTTATTGCATCACATCAAATTATCATATCTCTGTCAATTTATTATTCATTACATTCTCTAGAACGTAAATTTAATAGCAAATGGAAGAACAGAAAGCAATAGAACTAAAAAGATTATATCAGAAATCCCATGGATCTTAGATAAATTAGCAGCCATGACTATTATGACAACCAATGAACTCCTCAGAAAGAGCTCAAAAAATTTAGCTGTGAAAATGTCCATCAAAGAATGAAACAATTCTTGTCAAACCTTTGGAGTTGTCGTGCCGGATAAGAACTGTGATCCCAATAAGAATGCAGCAATGGATCAGAAATGTTTTACTAGCAAATATCTAGAAACAAACATCTATATCAGCTAACTAACCAAATTTTGGCTGTAAATTCACCTTTCAGTAAGCAATCTATAATGGAAGCAATGCACAATATAAGGCCCTAAATTATCAAATAACGTACAGAGAAATCTGAAGAAACGAGGTTTTCATAGAAATTAGAAAAACAAGGAGTAAAAGACAGTTACTTACATCAATTTGGCCTTTCTTGGCAACTTTTGACCAATCCTTAGCAGCAACACCAGTTTTCCATTCGAATTCAATAGTGACGAGAACTTGAGGCCTATGATCAGCAGCCCAAAAGCAAGCGGAATAATCACCAGCCTCAGCAGCCGTGAACGCAAAACTACCGGAGTCCACATGATCACTGTAGTGATAATTGTTACCATACGGCGATGTTACCTTCGTCAACAAAATAAACAAATCAGAAATTCATCGCTCAATAAGATTTGGGGGAAAATTGAAACAAAATTCAAATCGGTCGGCGTGGGGTACCCGGACGGTGATCTTGTGGGTGTCGGGAACAGTCGAACCTTCCCCGGGATTGATGACGGTGAACTTGCCGACGGCCATGGCGTTTTCCTTGATGTCCTCCGATATGCACTTGGTTTGGCCGGAGTGGATGTCGAAACGCATCGAATGCGCGAGTGTGAGCGTGGAGATGAGGATGAGGATTGGGATTTTGGGAGTCTGCATTTTGGTTATTCAAGGGAAATTGGGGTTGGTGATCGGATTCGATGGAATTTAATTTTCTGAAACCCTGTGGATCTTGATTTTCAGATGATTGCTCTGGCTCCGAATATTGTTCTGGCGCTCCAATTGGAGCTTCACATGTCAGCATTTGTACGGGTGATCATGCACGAAATTCTCCCTAAACGTATATATCTTAGCCTGAATGCTAAATTAAAAACACAAGGACTTGTCCGTACAGACTCCATGATCAAGCAGCACCTTAAGCTTCAACCACCCTTGACCGTACATTTTACAGTATGAGATATTAAAGTTGAAGACAAAACTGATAGGATAAGTATAAGTTTTTAATTTAGAAACTTGCTGCACAACCCAACAGATATAGGTGCTCATTTTTGTTAGCATTAATGCATTCATACCTTGGGATGTGCCTCTTAAATTCTGGTCATCCATATCAGTCATAATTCTTGACGAAGATGCAACCTCTACTATCTAAGGTATGGTATTTATACTAACCTCCAATTTTTTTGGTCGATGACAAGGTGAGGTCTATTTATGACTTGGGCTATTGCTTCCCTAGAGTGCTGCTCCCGGTGCCAAGCAAATATGAGGGTTTTCACATGCTCCATATGCGTCGAGGAGAGCATCAAAATTCTTAGAAATCTCTACCGCTAGAAGTAGCGTCCTAAAGCATTTGAAAAAACTAGTTGTTAGTGATCGATCTTCGATGAGTCGAGAAGCCTTTGAAGCACCCGAGAAGGTGGCCCAAACTTCCAATTGTGTTAATCATGTGCTCTGATTTTTCTCGAACACTTGGACAAGTTTTAAATGTATACCCTTTTAATGATGTGTCACAACTCAAATCGTCGCAACGAGATTGGTTGCACGCACTACAAAGGCCGTCGGCGAGATTAGCAACACAAATTCTTATTTCATTTTTTAGGCTCAAGAATATATATAAGAGATTAATTTCTCATAATATTTGTAAAATTATTCAGCACAAAAAAATAAAAAGAAGCTCAGATGCGCCATTCTCAACTACTGGTTGACAGGAGTGACAGACCCAACCATCACAGGGGCGCCATTTCATCATAGCATGCACCAGCCAGGAATCGAACCCGAGTCTGTACTGTGGAAGGGTACTAATCTAGCACAAGACCAATGGTACTTCTTGGTTATACCCACACTGAGTCCTTAATCTCCGCTCTGCAATTAGAGGTTCAACAAACACCTAAAAAATGAAGAATGGGCAAAAAAAAAAAAGCTCAGATGCGCCATTCTCAACTGCTAGTTGACAAGAGTGACAGACCCATCTGTCACAGTGGCGCCGTTTCATCACAGCATATGTGCACCAGCCGGGAATCGAACCCGGGTCTGTACCGTGGCAGGGTACTATTCTACCACTAGACCACTGGTGCTTGTTGGTTATAGACACTGAATCTTTAATGTTCTCTTTGCAATAAGAGGGTCCTTAATATATATGTTTGCTACTGATTAGTACTAATCTATGTCTCACATCTTTCCCGTTGTCTTTTATGTCTCACTTAAGCCAAGTAATTACATCTTACAAGATCAGTCGTTTGAAACAAATATAACCCAATCTTACATAAAACTCACAATATTAGTACATGCATATTAAACATGGTAATGAGTTCAGTTGCAATGTGATCTTACTATCTATGTTGTAAGGAAGTGTTCGTTTACATTGTGTTCTTCATTTCTTTTAAAGTACTAAAACGACTTAACTCTTAACTAATCTATTTTCATCTTACAAATTACAATAAGTGTCTAGTACTTTTAAAAGTTTTGTTTCAAAATAAGTCTCCACAAATGTCTATTAGGTAGAGCGATCCGTGTGTTTGTAAAGGAAAGAAATGCATTAATTGCACCAACGTAGCTAGATTAAACCATTAACTAAGAATCTTGTAACTCCTAAAATACATATATTAGTAATCACTGACGAGTGTTGACAAATGATTTAGACAAACTGTTCCACTTCTCTTACATATAATTATAAGAGTGTTGAGCAATTATTAATTAAGTAATTTATCGCATATATATAATACTCCGTACAAGGTAAACAAACGGCAAAACGGGTCCATCAATTTGCATTAGTATCGCGAACAAGCTTGTTCAACCTCATAGATATCCTCGAAGCTCCATGACTGGACGATGATTCCCCAATCTACGTACACCCCAATGCAAATCCATCAATATTCAAACTTATTTAACCGTTATGGTTGATAAATAAAAAACAAAATATTAACGTATGTACCTCACAGTGTATGGTATGGAAGACGGTCTGGTCGGAGACTGTGAAGCTGGCATTAACAACTTCAGCTCCTTCCTCATGGAGCACGCGAATGGCCTCGTTAAAAACCAGCTGATGATACTCCAATCCACTTATCAGAACCACCTGTAAAGCCGAGCCTGCTTCGTGCACTTCCACGTTTATGTTGAGCTTTCCATGATCATCATCAACTCGTCCCGTGGCCAGGTTCTCTTTCTTTTCCCTCATCTTCTCCACCTTTATCTGCAACTTCTTGACGTAAGTTGCAGCTTCGCCGAGCTGATCCGGTATCGATGTCGCCGCGTTCTCCTCATCGGAGGCCTCTTTAAGGGGCACGAGACTGCTCAGCTCCGAGTAAAGGCCCTTCATTTTGTTTCTTCTGTTTTTCTCTACTGTTTTTCTATCAGTTGGTGGTGGTGGTGATGGACTAGCCCTAGCTGGGTGCTTATTGCTCTCCATCAGTGGCAAAATGAAAATGTTAGGTCTAGTCCCTCAGCAAAGACTATCTTCCTAATTTATAGTGGTTGCTTTTTTTATGTTAGAATCCAAAAAGGCAAATGTTGAAAAATAAAATTTTATTGGCTCTCTTTAATCTAATGTTTAGTACGTGGGGTCGACTTTATGATTACATGTTCGTCCCATATATGTTCTTACATTTACTATTTTCGTATATATAAAAGTATAGACCGCTCAATTAATTTTATCTTTTGAATCATAAATAATAAAAAATTATAATCATCAAAGTATTAGTTTATTTTGGAACTGAGGGAGTACCCACTATCATATAATAAAACTTCATCCGTCCAAAAATGATTGTGTTATTTTTCTTGAATTTTTGTTCTAAAATGAGTGTCATTTTTTTAAAGTTACTTACACATGAATTAATTGTCAATGGTATCATTATAATAAACTAATTATTATGTATTAAGTTTATTGTTAGACATGATCATGAAAACTCAAAAGATTAAATATATCATATTAACTAACTTTTTTTTTTAAATAGAAACAATAACAATCATTTTGAGAGGGAATGAATAAATAAGTTTGAAACATGAATTTCTCAAGTTGTCCTCCCTCTTATTTACAAGAAAACTTATATAAATTCACACTTGTTTTGAAATGAAAAGAGTAATTTTTTTTTAAATATGAAATAAAATAGATTATTTGTTTATTAGATGAGAATTCCTTATTCTCATAGCGTGTATCACGTGTAATATATACTTTTTTGGGGTACTATGTAATATACACTTTTGGAATAACAGAAGTGAAAAGATATATTAATTAAACTTGGTTTACAATATCTTCTCATATGAAATAAGCTATAAATCACCCATAATTCTTTAATCTCATAAATCAAATGGCGTGCATCGCGTGGTTTGAAAAGGTGGAGATGGCCATGATCTTTTATGCCGTTTGCTTGAGGATAGAACTCGTAAAAAGAATCTTAATTACAATTTATTATGTAATGAAAATAAAAAGAGCATATTACTACTATAAAACCCTTACCATGCATTCACAAATGTCTTTTTTGATGATGAGATAGATGTGAAATGGATGGCCTTTCTTTGGAACAAGGGAAAAAGGAGAGGAGGCTAGCTCTCTCAAATCTTATTAATTTCTAAACTTAAAGTAGCTTTGGTGTTTTGTTGTTATTATGCATAGGAGCCGCAAGTCGATGGGAAGACATTTTCTTAGAAATGATAGAGTGTGAAAAGATAAAAAGATTGGAAATGATAGTGTGTGAACGCATTATTTCATATATATATATATATTGAATCATATTTGATCGATAGTTTAAGATATTGAGATTTTTTTTATTTTTATTTTCTAGGAAACATTTGTTAATGACTGATTTACCAATAGTTTAGAGTTAGTTAAGGTGCACTAAGTTTCTTAACAGGAGCAAGGAGTTTAAGTGCAGAAATGTTTTGCTAATTTGGCTAGACCATCGTCGCGGGTCTATAAGAGGTTCAACAGTGAGTATTAGTAAAGTTTAATGAGATGACATCGTTTTATAAGCTTAACTAATTTTAGGCTAAAAAAAATGATTTCTTCATATTCGTATTTCTCATAGAAACTACTTATTTTAAAACAAATAGACTTGAGAAACAGAATAGTTTTAAAACTGATGTAGTATACCGCTAGGAAAACCTTAACAAAATTATGCTCTATATATAATATATAATTAAGATTGGCTTATGTTTCTTTCATAAAAAAGAAGAAGAAGATTGCCTTATGGTACGAACTCAATTAAATCATATTTATATACACTTCATGCATGTGTGTTGAGCCTAACATATATATTGATATGTAATTCCCTATACCATCGCTTGGAATCGTTTGTCTTCAAATTAACAAAGGCAATGAATCTCTTCAAGTGGGTTGTCTTCCACTATAATTTCGCAGCATTATGTGATAAATAAAAAAAGCAAAAAAAAGCAAAAAAAAAAAAAAAAAAAAAAAGGCTTTTTTAGACAAGTTGGTGATGCTCCCCAACTCAACTGATGTTAGGAGCCTAGTCTCGTGAATCACATGTGGATGATCTCTGCCCTTAATCCAATTTTAATGCAGGGATTCGACTACGCACTGTCTTGTGCTGACAGTAGGAACTGAACAAAGAATCACGATCATTCGTAACACTTTTGGAATAAGAAAAATTAGAAAATTACCATGAAATCTGACTAGACAATGTCGTGTCTAGTGTGTTACTTTAACCCGTGTAAACTAAAAATATGCATAATCCACTAGCTAGCTAGCCCCATTAATGTACATTCAAGTGTTACAATTACTAATTACTCGAATACAAAAATGAGCGGATTAAAATATAGAATGTTGTCAATATATAAAAATATTATGATAGTTATTCATATAAATTTATTTGAACTCATTGTCTCTGTACGTTGGAGTACATGAATCACGAGAAAATAAATCTTGACATCTAAGTTCACTATATCATATTTGAGAAAAAAAATATATAGATTTCCATTGAATAGATGGTTTTAACTTTTAATGCAAAGTACATTTGTTTACAAGCCAATTAAGTCATCTACGTTGATTTTCTTCTTCTTCTTTTTTTTTTTTTTTAAAGCTGACCTTCCAAGAGCCAAGATAAAATTACTTGGCTCATGTGAGACATAAAAAACAACGTGAAAGGCTTAGCATAGATTAATGTTAACAAGTAGCAAATATATATTAAAGACCCTCTGATTGCAGACAGCTGATTACAAACTCAGTGTGTAGAAGAATCAA
>JAYMTF010004501.1:0-13056 GCA_036897485.1 Pelargonium nanum | reverse complement strand
CACACCTCACTAGAGGTGTTCACGGGCGGGTTATTCGCCCGTTAACCTTATTTTCCAATCCGCCTCGCTTGAAGCGGTTTGAAGATTTGGCAGCCGCTAGCCGCCCGTTAACATTTAACGGTAGCGGGTTGGTTATAGTCCGGGTAACGGGAGGTTTAGCGGTTTGGCGGTAATCTGTTAAACCCCTAAAGATCTACACCAATTATTCATTTTGAAGTTCATTTTAACGAATATCTTATTCATTATTTCACTCATATGCATAGCATTACAGATTCGGTAAAAAAAGTCTCTGAATAACAAATCAAAATACAAAATGAATCTCTTCAAAACACAAATTAGTAAAACTTATACAAAAATCAGATTTTTCATAAATAAGAAACAACCACAAACTTATCCAGATGTGAGATTGTGGAGGCGAAATAGAAGAATAAATATTTTTATTTAACCCTATTTTGTTGTGCTCGTGGAAGATCCCTGATACATGTTCGAGGTGGAGTTGGATATGATGTTTATTAATAAGATCTAGCCTTCTAGGCACAGATCTTATGTGAGAGTGAAATGAGAAAGAAAATGGTTTCAGAAATATGATAGATTAGATTGAGAAGAAGAATCCTGATAATGAAGAGCAAAAAGAAGAAAATGGATCATGATTCACGAATAGAGAGAAAAGTGAATCCTGAAAACAGAGATAAGGTATTGATAGAAGATGCGCAGAGAGAGAAGGTTTTGGATGGTGAGTAGAGAGAAACGAGAGAGAAAAGAGGCAAGAGTGAGAGAGTGTGAGTGTGAGTGTGAGTTCGCATTCGTGATACGCCAACATTCGTGGCACGCTCAAATTTGTGTCACGCCAACACATTTAGATCACACATGTCCAAATTCAATGTATCTGACTCCTATATTCTCTCCACCAATCAGAATCAATGAGCTACCATTATAAATACCCCATAGGGGGTTGAGGTGCAGATCACTCACACACACATTCACATACTTGTGAATTATTATTTGCTAAGCCGGATTCACTTACTCTCACACAAGAGGTGAATTCTCGTGCAACGCACGAGTTTTAACTTAACGTGTGTTTGAGTCAATCGCGTGTTTAGATCCGAGAAAGCCGCTGGACAACGACAACAATGCTTTTCTACACCGACAGGTCTAAAGCAACGCATCAATTTGTTCCATTGTTGGGAACGTGTTGAAAGCAGAAGAAGAATACGTGTGAGTATTCTTCAGATCTTCAAGGCGTTCGTCAAAGATATCAAGATCTAGAAACGTTAGGACATTCTGCGCGTTTGCCATACATTTTCTATTGATCCACACACATATCGAGCTCAGATCAACAAATCGCCCTTATCAAACCTTTGAAGAAACACTTGCGCGTTTGTTAAAGATCTTCAAAGTGTTCTTCGCGATCTTAAAGTGTTCATCATGATCTTCAAGTGTTCTTCACGATCTTCAAGTGATCATCAAGATCTTCAAGTCTCTTTTGCAACTTTTGCTTCCAGACCCGCAATCGCTACCTCTGAAAATCTTAAAAACGTTTTGCATGTTCATTAAAGATCTTCATTGTGTTCAACGCGATCATTGATGTGAGATTCGCTACCACCCAAAAATGGTGTCAAAAAATCGCAACCAACGACCAACCTTGTCCGCACATGATTGGTTGGGAGACAAAGTCAATCCGCGGACAGGGGAGAGCACTCCTCGACACGAGTACTCAGATCTGAGAGACCAGCTAAACCTCAACCGAAGCGCACCACTGGTGACACCTCCCACGACTAGGACTCCCTGCACACCACAAACTGGAGTTGGATAGGAACCAAAAGATCTAATTCAACTGGTGACCGAACAAATTGCTACTTCCAACCAACTGCTTACACGCTTAATGCGCGAAAGGGAAGCAGCGCCTCCCCCTCCACCAGTCTTTCAAACACCACCGCAAGAAGTAAGGAATACAGAGTATGGCGAAAACACTTCTCGCACTGCCAACAATAGTCACGGAGCCCACGCTCCCACAAAAGAAAGATTAAGCTTTCTAGAGGATGATCAAGGCACTCGCACTACACACATACCTAATGAATATTTCGGAGAATCAGAGACCCACATCTCTCGAAATGAACAAAGGCACCACGAGTCACTGAAAAGTGCACAACATCCACCCTTAGCGGTGTGCACCCAACGTAATCAACTGAGGCCTGAAGCTTCGAACCTTCGAATCGTGAATCAATTCCCTCGGCCCAAAAATATTCTTAATGTTGCTGTTGTGACCAAATGAACTAAAAAGAACAAGACTCGCTTCACTAGCACACTACCTATTGAGTACAACTCGGTAGTCCAGAATATACATGAGGACCTCAAAAATCTTCAAGAGCAGTTACCTGCCAATGGCACTCCCCGAAGGCCTGGCTCACTTAGAAATCCATTATGCGCCTACATTCGTGACACGCCGACTAACCCACATCTCCGAATTCAACCACTCACTTATGACGGCATAACGAGTGTCGTCGAGTTCATGACCAGCTTTGACGCTGCCATGCAACTCGCAACAAGTAAAGATGCTTCTATGTGCAAAATGCTAGCTTGCGTTCTCCTAGGAAGAGCACATGCTTGGTATAGAGGCTTGTTTGATTGATCAATCGCAAGTTGGGACCAATTATATGAGTCTCTCCTTACTCAATTTGCGTCAATGGCTACATCAAAGGAGGACCAATCCTTACTTTACAATATCAAGTATGCATATAATGAGTCTCTAAAGGCGTATGTCGAATGGTTCAAGAAGGCAATGAACGAGTATGAGACATTGATGACAAGGTGGCTATGGCGTGCTTTCGCAGTGGCCTTGCTGACTACAATCTTGCCTTGCATTACAACATGTGAGCCAAGAAGTATTGAAGAGATGTTTGTTGCGGCTAAAAGAGTGATCACTGCCGAGTTGAAATAACCTGATTGTAGGGGTAAGGAGAAAATAGAAGAGAAAGGTCCCCGCCATACCAACAAGCCTATCACAGGAACCTTCGAGTCGTCGCATGATGCTTCCACCACAAAATAAACTCCTCTGACGGCAACACATGAGGAAATATTGAAGGTTATGAAGAAGACTGAAGTCTTTGATTACCCGCGAAACAAGCTCATGGACAAAGATGACAAGCCTTGGTGTGAAATGCATGAGGGACATGGGCACTTAACTAAAATTTGCTATCACCTGAAGAGAGAGATAGATAAACTATTCACCCAGGGGCGTCTGACTCAATTTCGTGCTGACCATGGGCATAGGGGACAAAAACGTGGTTGTGATGCGCAGGATCCCCCACGAAGAAACAATCCCATGATTAGTCACATCCAAATGCAAGATGACAACACTATCCATACCATCACAAGGAGACAGTATTCCATCTCCCAAGTCAAAGCAAAGATCAGCGAGCTAAAAAAAAAATGCGGCACCCATGCCAGTGAACACAGAGGTGCGCGATTGGACGAAAGTGGTGTACTTCCTCGACGAGGAAAAGGCACCTAAAATGTTGTGGAAGGAGCTCATCATAGTTGCAGCTCAGATCTTCACTAAAAAGGTGGAAAGGATATTCGTTGACAATGGCAGTCAAGTCAACATCCTGTACTGAGATGTTTATCAAAAGATGGGGCTCAATGAAAGGTCTATTACACCTTTCCATGGAGTTCTTTTGGGCTTTAATGATGCGCCCACGAATGCGTATGGAATAATTACTCTTCTTGTAACTATGGGTGATGAGCCCACTACGCAGACCAAGGCGTGCGAGTTTGTCTTCATCGACATCCCTTCCATATACAATTCCATGTTTTGCCGCCCCTTGATTGAAGATTTTGAGATGGTTCCTAGTGGAGTTCACCAACGCATCAAATTTCCCACCAAAGATGGTGTTGCCATAGTGCTAGTCAGCCTAAGAAAAGTTTGGGATCATGTTCTGAAGGCACAAAAAGAGAAAGCAACTGCTGAGGCATCTAATGTCATTATCGATGTCTTGAGCAACCCTAATATACGTCGTCCCAAAGATCGTAGAGGCGTAGGTTATGATGACCCAAAAATGATAATTATGAGCACCCGAATATTCAAGCAAGCTTAAGATGAATATTCAATACATACAAGACCCCTATTTATATTGAGGGAATATGACTTCTTAATGGTACTTAAACAATGTAGGATACAATACATGACTCAAAATGAGCCTAAACCTAATAAGTTACCAAAATCCTATTTCATTATGGAAACTAAATAATACTATTATTAAAATAAAAAAATTGGTCGGTGTGCTTGTGGCGTGTGTTGTACACTATCTGGGGAAAAGGAAAATTTTGGGGGCGGTTTGATTACTACGGTTATAAGCTTGAAAAAACAATTGACTGAACAAAATTTTGGAGCAATGGCTTAACGTACAGCCGCCATACACATATACTATAGCCGCCAAATTTTTTGGAGCATTAATATTATTATAGTACTGCATCCGTTTCAAATTAAATGTCGTTTTAGAGTTTTTCACAAATATTAACGAAATGTGTTAAATTACTTTTTTACCCTTAGATAAAGACATAAAACTCATCATTGTTAGTCCATTACTGATATATTTATTCCAATTTAATGTTATAAGGGTTAATTAGTTCTAGACCCCCTGGACTTGCATAAATTTTAGACTTGACCCTTATTCAGGGTATTTGCTATTTTAGAACTCTGGACTTACCAGAATTTGTAACTTGGTTCAACTGACCTGTTACATACGGTTACCAACAGACACGTCATCGCCTCCTTCCATGTCACCCGTCCACGTCAGCACTTCTCGCCACGTCAGCCTCCTCTCTTAATAATAGAGAAACGCAACGTTTTTTTTTTCAAATATCCAAAACAGCATCGTTTTGGAGATTTGAAAAAAATAAAAAAAGAAAACGCATGGAGGTATCCAAATTTCGCGGAAGTTTAAGGGTTGTTTCGCTAGTGGGTTTGGGTGTAGTTGTCTGAACATCAAAGTTGAGGGGTAGCAGTTGGTTGATCGATTTTGGAGATTGCTCTTGTAACTGGGTTGCATTTGCGAGCATCTGTTCTTTGTTTGGTGGAGTTAGATTGATTTTGAAGCTTATTTTTGAAGACATTCAGAGACTGATAAGGTTAGTATCATGTGAAAATTCCAAAATATTTGATTTCTTTCTACATTGTTAGTGTTAGTTTATCACTGATATTATGTGGGTTTAGATTCAACATAAAGTTGTAAACTTTTGTTCTGTTGAAGCTTTATTACTTAGGTTTCAGTTTAGGTTTTGAAAACAATTTCAGTTGGCAAATTCAATTCTGAAAAATTTGTTCTGTCATGGTGTTTTGCAATTAGATCACCGTATTTAAGAGATCGTATCTTGCCCTCATAACTTTTAATATGGGAGCGTATATATGTAGTAATAGATTGAACTGTTAATGAAGCAAGAATTTGGGGCATTAAGATACCCAATTCATCAACTAAAATGTCATAAACAGATGAGATCAATCCTAACATTAAAGAATTTATTTTGAATTTTACCTTTTATAGGTTATTCATGACTGAGCATAGCTCCTGAACTTGGTCTCCAACAAATTCTATATTCAAATTATACAGGTTCGGGGTGCTCATGAGTCTAAATCTTCCATAAATGTCTATAGTTTTGACAACATGTTCAACAAGATTATAGCAAATTTGAATGGGGTTCTCAGTAAGATATGATTCATTCTCATTTTTAGTACCTATAGTTATATAGTTCTTGTCAACAATGAAATTGACTAAGTGAGATCTGATTGCATATTTTGGTTTAGAGGACTTCTTACCTAGCTTAATATTTGATTGACATCTCACATTACGATCTAACTTACCAATATATTTGTGATAGCAGCTTGATATGTTTGTGTAGATAGCATAATTTAGGGTTATGATTTTGTGTCCAGCACATTACATTTGTAGGGTTTGAACTTAAAATGTCAACATATCCATAATTTTGCAATGAAATCAATAATTTTGATGATATGATCATGTGTGTTGATAGGTTAAAAATGGGAGAGAAAGATGATCGTGTTAATTTCATTGTTAATTGTAATGGTGCATGGAGAAGGAGAAAATCGTATTTATTGTGGTGGAGAAGTGAAGCACATGAACAATGTGGATATAGATTATGTATCTTTCTTTGAATTGCCTTCTATGTTTGAGGAAAATGGGATTACGTACAAAGATGGTGATGAGATGTTCTATTTGAAGCCTGGAATTCGAGATTTCGTTTGGGATGGTTTGGTGAAGATAAGAACTGACAAAGAGGTAAATGAAATGTTTGATCTTATGAGGGAAGTGGACGAGATTATGTGCTTTATATTGGCCATAAGGACAGTGGGATAGTTGGAGATGACAATGCTTTAAATATTGGCATAGAAGAGGTTGCTGCTGATATGAATTGTGATGGGGCAGGTGGGAGTTTGAGAGTAATGTTCATGCTTTTTCTGGGAACAAAAAGTAAAACTTCTTTGATTACGGGCATATGAATGGTGCTGACAACGAAGTGGAAGATGAGATGACTGATTAAGGCCCTGATTACGTACAAATAGAAGAAAATGCAGCAGTGCACTTGAGTGATGATGACACACAACCAAATTTGTTCACCAATCCAGCGAACACTGAAACTGCAACTGATGAGCAGCTTAGAGCAAAACAAAAAAGTTATTCAAAGAGGAAAACGAAAGGGAAGAAGAAACATGCAAATGGGTTGGATGAACCAGATTGATTGAAGACAATACTTGCATCCGTACTCTGATGATGATGAGCGAGACGAACCGAGATTGAGGCCACCAGATTTCATACCAGAAGTGGATATTGGGAAATATGAGATGAAGCCGTACGAAAATTTTGAAAGTGCAAAACTGTTTAGGGAAGTAGTTAGAGAGCTTGCGTTTCGTGATGGAAGAAATGTCATGTTTGTGAAGAACGAGTCAAAGTGGGTGACTGTCCAATGTGCACATGAAAATTGCGATTATCGGCTACATGCGAGTATTGTGCCGGACAGTGGGAAATTTCTACTCAAGAGTTGGCACTTTGAGCATAGTTGTGCGCCAGACTTCACACAAGTAGCGGTGTCCTCGAGATGGGTATTGAAGAAGTTCATGGACAGAATACGGTCCAATCCGAGGTATCATATAGCTTCAATCGTGCAAGATGTTGGAAAGGAGTTTAATATTGACATTTCGGTAAATCAGGCATACAAAGTTAGAAAAGATGCACTTATAATGATAAATGGTGATTATAAAGAGCAATTTTCTCAAATATGAGATTATTGTAATGCCTTGATAAAGGCAAATGATGATCGTGATTGTGTCATGCTAAAATTTGAACGCAAAAGTGTCGACGATGAGCGAGCATTTTTCCAGCGCATATTTATTTCATTCGAAGCAACACGTAGTGGATTTTTAGTTGGGTGTAGGAAAGTAGTGGGGTTGGATGGTACTTTTCTTAAAGGTCCATATGGAGGTATACTACTCACTGCCACATGCAATGAAGGGAACAACAATTGCATGGTGATCGCATATGCTGTTGTGGAGAACGAATGCTATGCGACATGGCGTTGGTTTATGGATCATTTTATTGAATACGTTGGGGATAAATGGTGCTTTATATCTGATCGTCAGAAAGTAAGTTGCCGTAAAGTAGTTTAAGTTGCAGTAAAGTAGTTTAAGTTACTGTAAAGTATTTTAATTTGCTGTATTTAAGCCTCATTGTACTATTTTCTTTAACCAAAACATGTTTTCGATTGCAGGGCTTACAACGTATATTCGAGAAGGACCTTAAGGGTTGTGACTGGAGGATATGTTGCCGACACTTATATGCTAACTTCAGGGATTAAGGTTTTGGAGGAGCTGTTCTCAAGGGCCTTTTGCGGAATGCCGTAAGATGATATTGTAAGTCTGACTTTGACTATTATATAAGTCAAATTGCAACTATCAATGAGGATGCATTTCACTATTTAAACAACATTTCACCTAGGTAATGGAGTAAACATGCCTTTAAGGTTTGCACTAAATCGGATAAGTTAACAAACAACTCAGCCAAGTCATTTAACAAGGACATATTGGAGTTAAGGTCCAAACCAATCTTGACCTTTCTTGATGGTATCCGGACCAAAGTTATGTTAAAGTTTCAGCAAAAACGAGAGGGTGCAGCAAACCACTCACATGAGTACACACCCCTAGCTTTAGGTAGATGATCCCATGTCTATGTGATTTTATTGGAAGTAGATATTGCAATGCACTATACTCTGGTAATGGAATATACCAAGTAGAAGACAGAGAAAAGAGGTGGATTGTGAACACGTTGAAGCAAGAATGTGGGTGTAGATTTTGGGAACTTGTTGGTATTCCTTGAAGGCATGCAGTTTTGGCACTTCAAAAGGCTGGTGAATTGCCTGAGAGATATATATCTCGGTTTTATTCTCTTGAGTTATACAAGAAATGTTATGAAGGAATTATATATCCACTTCCTAGCTCGAACTAGTGGGAAAAAACAGGTCTTGCACCACTACGACCTCCGACAGTGAAACCTAAAACAGGAAGACCAACAATTAAGAGAAGAAGGTATAGGCTCGAGGACGTCGAGAAGCCAATGACACGAATGAAGTCTCACCGTTGTTCAAACTGCAAGGAACTTGCACATAAGTACACAAACTGCCCAAAGCCTATGCAGGAAGGTCTTAAAGTTAGATAAAGACCTTCTAGAGCTGAGGGTAAGGTGCGTAATGAGGTTCACTCTGAAGGAGCTGTTGGAGTTAATAAAAATGTGCTAAATGAAGAAAATGTGGATACTGATCAGGTTGTTCATAATGCTAAAGAAAATGTGGAAAATGAAAAGGGACAACAAATTGGTTGTATGAATGAAGAAGAGGGTCACCAAACTATTAGTAGGAATGAAGAGGAGGGATATAGAACTGTTGATGGGAACCAAACTGAAGTTAGAAGCAGTAAAGTTGAAACACACTTTGGGAAAAGAAACAGATATGTCAAAATGACCAAACTAACAGCATATAGGTCCAAAAGAAGGAAGTCTGTTTCAACTCAAGAAGGGGTAACTATCTTCTCTTAACATATGCATTTGTATTATACACTATTATTGTTGTTACATAATTGAATTGTTATTTATAGGAGCCGAGCAACGATGGAGGAGCTCGAACTCAAGTATGCCCATAATATGTTGAAAATGAGCAAGGGATGGGGATTGTGTATGAGGTAAATGTGTTTAAACTTGTAACGATGAGGTTCATTGTTTGTTTGTTAGTTACTTATGACTTTATTGTTTAATAAATTTGTACTTATAGAAACATACGAGAGGGAGAGGAAGCAAGACGGGGAAGGTTCGAGGGAGACCTAGAAAAGAAAGAGTCAATGAGGTACAAAAGCTTACAAATACTGAAGTTTTAAATTTAATGAGGTTCAAATAGTTACAAATACTGATATTGTACACTAATTTTCAATGCAGGGTATTGAACCACCAGCTCCAATCAACAACAAACAAGTGGTTGATTCTACAACTCTTACTCATTGGAGGATAATATCAACATTGAGACAGAAACAAAGGAGGTTCGAGGGAGACCTGAAAAACAAAAAGTTAATGAGGTACATAAACTTACAAATATTAGCTTGTAATTTCAATGAAGTTCAAATAGATACAAACATTGATATTGTAAACTCATTTCCAATGCAGGATATTGAACAAACAACTCTAATCAACAACAAGCAAGTGGTTGAATATACAACAATTACTTATGGAGAGGACAATACCAATAATGGTACAGAAACAGAGGAGTTTCCAATAATGTTTGGAATGAGACCCGGTTCAGTTTGGCTTGATGCGACTGTTACAACTTCAAAGCCAAATGCAAGAGGAAGGGGAATGGGTTTGAAGTCACGAGGAAAAGGATGGAGATCTTAATGTCGAATCAATGCTGATACACAAATAGGCCCTTCCAGATTATTGCCAAGCCAACCAACTACTGGAACAACAAATCAGATGGAGGATAACCCAAGACTGTTGTTGTCCCAACCACAAACTTTCGTCACATGTCCTGCTCTAGATACAACCTACAATAGAATCACAATCTTTCCTGGAGCTAGTGAAACAATTTGAGGACTAACAACTCGTTCCACGACCGAAGTTTTGATGACATTCAAAAGAGGGTCATCAAGAGTTGGGTAGAGTCACTAGTTGGTTTAAAGAAGAAAAAATGAATGTTTAGTTTATTTTTGGTCTTTTGAAAACTTGGTTCAACCTTTAGTATTTGGTCTTTTGCAAACTTTGTAATATTTGCTGTTTTGCATGAATGGTGAACACTAACAGTTATGTTAGGAGAGACTTGAATTTCATTGTGAAGTTCTTTTTGTTTAAATTAAATCATGTCCTATTCTTGATGTTTAAATGAAGTCAGGTCTTCATTTTACTGTTTTATTCATGCCTGTAATGCCTTCATGAAAGTTAGAATGTTCACATGTTCTACAAAATGTGTAAATGTTCACAAGTTCTAGAAAATGTGAAAATGTTCACAAGTTCATATACATAACAAGGACTTGGTGTACAAAGCTCATGTCCATTTTTCTTTTACAGCAACATACATTTAGAAAGAAGAAGATTGATGCCATTAACTCATAAACCACAAATTCGTACAATTTTATGTTTCAATTACTCAAAGCCATTACATCACAGTTTGATGACTTTGCAAACCAAAGCTTACAAACAATAATAAAAACAGAGTGCACACAATTTCAAAACAAATTATAATCCATTCCATTCTCTTTTTCTGCTCCACCATTTTTAGCCTACACTGTTTCATTGTTTATTTGTGTTTAGCCTTCATGACCACCAGTTTTGTTTCCAACTCTGATTGACCATCCTTCAAACAATCGATCTCTTCCATCATTGTCTTGATGTACTCTCTTTGAAGATTCAACCCATTCATAAGAGCACATTTGGGAGCTCCTTCATCCATATCAACCCACCCACCAAAGTAGTCACAACTTTGGTCTCTCTACATGAACAAAATCAATACTTCGTCACAAAATTACAATTCAAAATAATATTAAACAAACACTAACTTGACTACCCCACAGTTTGAGCATCCGAAAAAGGGTTTTCCGTGATTTCTCTTAGTTTTATAAACTTTCAATTTGGCTCTCAACCCGCAGTTGCAATGTCGATCTAATGAATACCCATATGAAGAAAAGCTTTTTGAGTTAGGGTTAGAATCATTGCTAAGAGAGGCCATTGCAAGAAGGATGGATAAAAAAAAAAGCTTTTTGATTTAGGGTTCGTCTGGATAAGCTTTCGTGGATGAAGGAGGAAGACAACGTAATTTTGGGTTGCGTTTCTATTTAAAACAAAACGCTGCGTTTCTCATTTATTAGGGGAGGAGGCTGACGTGGCGAGAAGTGCTGACGTGGACGGGTGACGTGGAAGGAGGCGATGACGTGTCTGTTGGTAACCGAATGTAACAGGCCAGTTGGACCAAGTTACAAATTTTGGTAAGTCTAGGGTTCTAAAATAGCATATACCCTAAATAAGGGCCAAGTCTAAAATTTATGTAAGTCCAGGGGGTCTAGAACTAATTAACCCATGTTATAAATTTTGGGTGGTGATAAATCCAAATCAAGTAAGGGTAAATCCATACCATTTTGTCTTGTTTGACAAAAATACCCTTCAACCACACAAACACCACTAATTGGGCAAGAATAATAAGATTTATTATTTTTCCTTCTAGTATTTTACAGGGAAAACGAAAAGTTTTCTCCATTCCTCTTTCCTACTTCGTCTCAACTTTTCTACTCAACTTAGGAGTAGTGAATTTTTTCTTTTTACAATTGAATTAAATTTGGAAGTTGGATTCAAATTAGCATGCAAATGACCCACATAACTATCTGGATCGATGATTTTACTGTTATAACAGTAAAGACCGGACAAACGTCTCCGAGCATCTTAGAAGAATGAGGCCTAGAAGAAGAACATGGATGATATGAGGTACACCCATAACAAATTTTGACGAAACTGGGTTGACCAATTGCATTGAAACCCAATTCGACTTCTCGAATGTTCGGTTGAATCGGAAGGGAGTAAATTTGATTTCTAATTTTACAGAAAGGAGAAAATTTGATGAACCCTTCCGACTATGAGGACCGGAGAATGATGAAGCTAGGTGTTGGAAGCTTGAAGACGAGCCCATATCCGACTATGAGAACCCAATCTTCGTATTGGGCGTTCCTGCGGATTTTTTTTTTGTGGTGGAGGAGATGGTGGTTCCGGCCAGCGAGCTCGGAGTTCAAGATTGAAGAATAATGAGTTGGTTTATAAATTTTTTTGGATTTATCTACTGCGGTAAGAAGAAATACAACACTACAATGACAGATAGTAGCAATGAGTAGAAAAGTTGAGATATGAGTTTTAGTGAAATAAAATTGTGAGGCTCTTTGAACTATTTTTTACAGGAAAAAATGAAGAACATTAAGTCTTATTATTACATGCCCAGTTAGTGGAGTAGATGTGGTTGAAGGGTATTTTTGTCAAACAAGACAAAATGGTGTGGATTTATCCTTTCTTGGTTTGCATTTATCACCACCCTAAATTTTCCATCTTCCATATAAATGTCATTATGACAAATGGCGTTGTAGGAAAGTCATGTGTATATGTTTGCTAAAAGTAAGAAAGTGACATTTATTTTGAAACAATAATTGGACTCTAGAATGACATTTAATTCGAAATGGATGTAGTATATTTTAAACCCTAATCATTATTACCATCGTTACCATTATAATTGCTTTCATTATTACTTATATATATAATTACTTTGAGTAATGATTATATATATAATTATTATAAGTATGTAAATTTTCAAAAATATTAATCATGCATTTAAGTCTTTGTTCAATTGTTATTTTATAACATAAATTACAAATTAAGACACATAAAAGTCAGATTTTCATATCACACCGGATTTATTATCAAATCCATAATATAGTATATAATAATGGGTGAGAAAGGCTAATGTAGACACACACCA
>JAYMTF010004500.1:0-13056 GCA_036897485.1 Pelargonium nanum | reverse complement strand
GAAGCCGAGCTGCATGGAGAAGACGAGGTAGGCGGAGAAGAGGAGATAGGTGGAGTCGACGGCGTAGGCGGTGTCGGAGAACTTGTCGGAGACGGTGGAGAACTGGTCGCAGATGTAGGCTGCGGCGGCGGAGGGGTCGGTGGTGTTGGGGCCGAACAGTCCGGCCAGTTGCTCCGGCAAGCAGCTAATGGTGGCCATTGCAAATGTACTTGCAATTGTGGTACCTTTAGATCCTTATATATATATATATAGAGAGAGAAGACTCAAATGTGAACGGGACCAAAAAAATAGACTTTTGGTTTTTTTTTTTTTTTTGAGTATAAACTGGAGATTCTGTGTATTAATTAGATATAATTATTTTTATTACAGTGGCGCTCTCGTACGGATATTTTATTTTCAACGTGATTGTTCACAAATTTATATTTTGAATTATGGGTTGAAAGTGAAACCAATTAGTTACCGTCCAGTTGTGTTTAAAGTATATTTAGGCACGACGTTAAAATCCGAAATTAGCCTAAACTGTCGTTTGTAAACAAAATTAGGAGTTTCATTTTTTATTGATTACTAGTAAAAGATTGTAATAAAGTGGCAGCTGTTACAACTGAATACGCACATGGTGTTAACAAATAAAATATATATTTAGCATTTTGGACAACTTGAAGAAGATAAAAAAGAAATAAAAGGTCCAAAATGGTTCATAAATTATACAGTTCGCGCCATTTTGGTACCTATACTATCATACGTGTCGTTTCAGTCCAAAAGATAGGCAAAAGAGCCGTTATAGTCCAAACGTTTCAAAAAACCGAGTCTCATCAGGACATTCCGTCAAAATACTGACGGAATCCGTTAAGTCTTAATTACGTGAAATTTTAAAAATGAAAATTTAATGAAAATTTAACGGTTCCGTCAGTGTTTTGACGGAATGTCCTGACGGGGCTCGGTTTTTGGAAATGTTTGGACTATAATGGCTCTTTCGCCTATCTTTTGGATTGAAATGACACGTTTGATAGTTCAGGTAAAAAATGGTACGAACTGGATAGTTCAAGTACCTTTTTCCAAAAAAGAATGTGTAGCTTGTTTGTACTGACTCACACGTAGACACAAAGTTGGCAAAAATTAATTCGTGCTCTTACTTCAAAGCCTCTTGAGATTTTCACATAAAGAAGGAAAACAAAATTACTGGGTAGTAGAGAGATGCATGTGCGTATCATTGATTCCTGGAAAACGAAAGTAGTAGTGAATATAAACAGAAGTTGGGTCAATTTCAAGACTATTAATAGAAATGTTCATAACGTGAGATGGAATCAAACATGAGATTCATAGTAATCCATTTAATGCACCAAACTAGTCCTAGTTCTACTAAATATAGTATGAAACATTCATTTAATTAAAATACTCCACCGTCCTAAAATGAGTGTTCCGTTTCTATTTTTTGAAAAAATTAAGGATTACCAAATAATTTAATGTGTTTTCAATATTACCCTCACTTTCTCCCTACACTCCAGGTGCAGTTCATAAGTGATAAGGGTAATATGGGAAAAACAATAATATAATAACTTAAAAATAGAAACATGACACTCATTTTAGGACAAAAAATTTAGACAAATAGGACACTCATTTTGGGACGGATAGAGTAACAAAATATGAGGTGGAGAGAGATATGAAGGAGTGTTTTGAAAGCTTATGTGCAAGTGGTGGAGTAATTAAATTGGTAGGAGACAAAGACGGAGACTTGAGAGTCAACCCGGACAAGACAATCTCCTGCAAACAACACTCTATTGATTCATTATCTTCTCTTGTGTGCGGTTGAGTGAGGAGATAATGAATCTTGCTACAGGAACTCGTAACCCGTAGACGAAATAAATTTAAACGGGTTTGAATACAATGTAATCGAGTTCATGTCGAATTTGTGCGCAATTCGTTCAATAGTCAGGTTATGTTCGCGTCGAACTCAATCCACTCATTTAAGGATAAAATGTAACTTTTTAAACATATAGAGTAAAAAATGGAATCCAAGATTCAATTTTCGTCTCCAAATCCACATCTTTGGATACCTAATAGAGAGTATTGAAGCAAACCATACCCTCTTCACATTTTCACATGAGAATAACATATGGTGGATCGGTTCGATATTTTTCTTGCATAGAATACATATGCTCATATCCATCATCCTCCTTATGGCCCGAGCCTTCCCAACCGGCAGAGCTTCTTGAAGGCATCTCCGTATAAAACCTTAATTCAAATCTTCTTCCAAAACGAATCATCCAATGCACGGTAAAGAGTCGAGGATTTAGCACGTAATTAAACTGAGAATTCTCCTAACATTGATTCCAAACTTGGACATAAGTTTGGCCGTTTTCTGAAGAAATCAGATCAGAGAAAGTCTCTTTAATAAGCCTACTATTCCAACTCTTGCTATTATGATCACAAATCTTTTTCTACTTTAGCTTCCTTGGGAATGTTGTAATCATCTTTATAAGGAATTTTTCCCAATTTCAACCAGAAGTCATTAGAGATTTGGATTGATCTCCCATCCCCTACTTGCCACTTTGCATCATCCATAATGACATATCCCCATTCGCTCAGACTTTTCAAGATCCGAGAGCTAGATTTAGGAACTTTCGATCTCCATAGACATCCTGATCACGAACCATATTTCCCCGATAGCACATGAGAAACCAAACTGTTCGGGTTCTTGACAATTCTCCAAAACTGACTAGCGAGAAGACTTGTATTAAAACATTCCATACACCCGATTCCAACCATCTATCCCTTTACGAAGGCTTAATTTGGTCTTGGAAAGCCAGTGAACAGATTTACTATCAAGGTCTTCTTTCCACCTGAAGCGACAAATGATCTTATTTAGCCACTCAGTTATATATTTGGGAAACTCAAAAACATCATAAGAAACATAGGCAACACACTCAGCGTGGACTGTATAAGCACAAGCCTTCCAACTTCGGAAAGGAGGTTAGCTTTCCAACTGGCCAATGCACTTTCCACCTTATCTTTGATAAAAACAATCAAATTCTCTTCTTGAGTTCAAACCCAAGTTTGGAATACCTAAATACTTCCCTGATTATGAACAACCTTCATGGGCAAAATGCCACGAAAGATCCTGAAAATAGCTCTCGGAAGATTATGGCAAAACTCGCAAACAAAGATCAAGTGTAGTGTCAAGCACCTAACCACATAAATTAAAAGGCTCCACGGTTAATGCCCAGAATGACAAATTAAATCATTCAGTAGTGTCCACAAAAAAGAGTGATGCACCAAATAATCATAACATTTAAGTGGCTAACAAATTTAGTAAAGGCCAGGAAAGTCACAGCAAAAGTAAGCAATGCAATATCTTTGGCCATAAATGAATCACAGATGTCATAGTTACACCAGTTACAACTTACAAGTAAACAATGGGAAGCATACAAATTTTATTAATTTGTAGAACTACAAAAATAGAAAGGTAAAGGTTAAGAATGAGAGACATATATAATACACAACCATGTTTGGACTGTGCACAAACACAGATACCAACTATACAGACTCTGAGCCTCTTCAAAAGTTTTATTATCTTCTCTCATGCAATACTCTGTATTTCAGTTATCATATTCATGTTTATATCTGTTGCCGTGTCATTTATATGGTAAATGATAAGTGCGTAATTGTATATGTTTTACATCCCAATCCCGCATTTATATCTCATTTTGTTTTTATTGTTTCTAGAGTAATTTATCTTAGTTTATGTTATTTTTGGCAGATCTGATAAGCTTGTTGAGTGTGCTGATTTGCAAGTGAGAAGAAGGCCAAAAAGTTTAATTTTGAATTGGTAGACTTCAAGAAGACATGCACGGTCCATGCGATATTTCCTTCTGAAAACGCACGGGGCCGTGAAGTCAGATATGAAGGCCCATACAACACGGGCCGTGTAGCCACACCTTCACAAATGCAGGTGCATGCAGAGGAAAAGAAAACGGGCCGTGCGATTAAGCTAGACCTAAACATTAGCATAGGGTCGTACGAGTTACTCTTCAGATGCGCACGTACGACTCACCAGGAAAGCAGTTTCAAGACAGATGCACAGGTCGTGCGTTCCTAAGCCTTGGAATCGCACAGACCATGCAATCTCTCTGAGGTTCACGTCAAACAATTATTTTTGTGTAATTTTCTTTAAATAGAGCAGTTGTTTCATTTTAGATTATCATGCATTTTAGTACAAAATGAGTTCTACTGTTTCTAAGACGGGTATTCAGGATACTTTCACATCCCGATTGCACCCGATGAACAAGAAAAAACCATATTCACGTGTCTCTATGGCAAGTTTACTTGGCATATGCCTTTTGGGCTAACCAACTCCCCGACCACTTTTCAACGATGTGTTATAAGCAAAAAATTTATTTTATTGAATGGACTGTAGAAGTATTCATGGATGATTTTTTTGTTCACGGTTCGTCTTTTATTGCATGTTTAGAACATCTTACTCAAGTATTGCAAATTTGTAAAGAGATCAATCTGGTGCTAGATTGAGAAAAATATCACCTCATGGTGAAGGACGCCATTGTCCTCGGGCACAAGATCTCTTCCCAAGGCATTGAGGTGGATAAGGCAAAAATCTCAATGAGTACATAGAGGGCAAAACCATTTAACCCTTACTCAATACAATACCAATTCTTTCAAAATACAAGGAATGCACTATATGAAAACTAAATGAACTACTAAATAACTTTTTAACCTAATATCTCCTCAATTTAACTTTTCATAACTTCTTTGTTTGGAACTCTTATTTATCTTCCAATACATACTATCTTCATCATGTGTCTATGTCCAAACCAGAAGTTGATCTTTCTAGTTTGCAATCAAATGCCAATCTTCCTTACCATTTTGTTATAGTCAATATAGTGAGAAAGCTAAATCAACTACTATCTAATCTTTAATCAAAGAAGAATCACCCAACTTGTATCTCCCAGCTCTTTGGAACTCTCCATCCTGCTTTCGAAACCTAATTTTCCTTATGCTCAACACTATTTAAACATGAGCCATAACAAGGGGGAACAGAAAGAAAACTAATTACGAAATCACTAAGGATTCTTGATATAATAGGAATAACTACTACAACTTTGAAGTTCAAAAGGCTATACCATACTGACATAAGATAGCAAAATAGGAATAACTACTACAATGTTGAAATTGCTAAGGATTCACCTCATTCATGTCGAGCTGCGAGCCTTGGTTGCCACTTTATCTTTGTTGTACGTCTCCAACAAAGTTGGGATTTTGTGCAAATGCTTAGTAACATGCCTTGCCAAGAACTTCTGCTCACTAATGTTGAACTGCGGAGCAAGCTTGGTGTCCTCTTCAAGCAGCTTCTTGGACAACAGAAGCTTTAACACATTATACCTGGGCCGAATCCTAGTATCAATATCAAATGAAAGTATATTGGGATAAGAAATTACATCACCTGGCTTGAGCTTCACAACATTGAAATGGAACTCCAATTTACTCCTGAGTATCTCTTCGGGACGAGAAAAACATTCTGGATATCGCCTGAAAACAGACAAAACCTCCTCCTCAGAAAACCCAAAACTCCTGAAAAACTGTAATTTCTTTTCCCAAACAGAAACACCAATAGAAGCCATCCATAGAACATCAAGTACAAACTCGGGTGCCGCCGGATCAATGCTCGAATGATCTTTGAGAGTTTTGATTGCAGGGACCAAACTATCAAGCTTTTTGCAAAAGGTGTGGCTGTGTAATGAGGATTTTAGCTACAGCATCAACAGGAGCTCCTTCTTTTAGCAATAGATCAATATTGGGTTGCAATGTAGCCTCCAAATCAATCGTTAAAAGCCATGAAGAGCTCTTCACAGCCAGCCTCACTCTCTCCTCTGTTCCTAGATACGACCTGAGAAACTCAAACGAGGGTTTGATTTGACAGCTCCCCAAAATGGCCGCATTGTTCACTATCAGCTCGCGGAGATGAGGACCCAAGAAGCCAATTTCAACAAGATACTCTAGATTTTCTCCTACCTTATCGTGATTGAGGACTTCGGGGCGCGTCACGATGATTTTGCCTATATGGGTTTTTTCGAATCCGTGAGATTTGAACAAACTGATTACAGAATCGATTCTCTGGATGTTGTTCTCGTCAAGGTGGAGCTTCTGAGAGGTCGCTATGGCGGATTTTAGGGGAAACCCAAATGAGCTCATCAGGTAACCAACTGTGAATGATTTTGATGGTAATGGTGAAGAAGCAGAAATGAAAACTGGGTTCGTTGTTGATGAAGAAGACAAACGCTTTTGCATGAAAAAGATCAGATTTTTTATTCGGAAGGGAACTTTTGCTATAGCCATTTGGAGAGTAGAAAAAATTGCCCAGAACCAGAAAGCAGAGCGTGAGTTTGGGGAGATGAGAGGTAATAATTGGTCTGATCGGATTGGACAAATCAGATTTAGTTTGAATTTCAGGCTGAAACATGAGATTCGATTATATTTCAAATCAGATTTGATCGGATGTTTTCAGATTAAATTATCGGACAAATTCACTAATTTTACACTAAAATGACCGGAGTTGTCCAAAACGGATCGCATTAGATTGAATTGGATCAGATTTTTCTCGTATTGGATTTTGTATATCCGCGGATTCGGATCCAAATTGCCGGGGAGACGGCTTTGTTTCTGATAGAAGTGGCAATGGGCTTTTTCAACTGAGTTGGGCCCAGGCCCAGGCCTAGGCCTAAAATCTAGGTGGCCCTAATTTTCCCGCCAAAAATCCACCTGCTCTGACATAACCCAGCGCTGAGTTCATTTTGCCGCCATTTCGAACACAGTGCTCCGGGCAGTATCTGTGAGAGATCGATTCATCGAGGAATTGAGTTTAGGGTTGGTTGAGGTAAGGTCAAGCTATTTGTTTATCAATCGTTTCTCTGTTTTGACTTGTTTATTGATTCTTTGGGTTTTTTCAATTGTGTTTTGTTTCTTAGATCTGAGCCGAATTGGAAGTTGATCTGTACCTGAAACTTCAAACATGACCGTAGAGGAGGTTGAGAATGGCAGGGACGACATGATTATTGATGAGGGTCCAGGAAACGCTGTTCCTGATGAATTCAACCCTAATTACCTCAGACTTTATTACGGTATGTTGAGAGTTCTAGTTCTGTGATTTAATTTGTTTATTGTGCAAACTAAAACGAGTTCTGATGGTTTCACTTGGATAAGTTTTATTTAATTGTTTCCACTTATTTTTCTTTTTATTTTACATAATTAGAGTTCATATACTATAATTGAGACGATTTTTTATTGGATAGGGTTTGCTTGGGTTTTCACTGTTGGAGTAGATTATTAAGTATAGATTTCATGGATAACAAGTCTCACACTATTGATGTGCTTAAAGATTTTACATTCGGTGCTAGGAAACAAAAAAAGAAAGAAAGAGAGTATATGTAATGGTGCCAAGATGATTCTCTGCTCTCTTCATTTGTATATATCCAACATGGTTTCAGCTTTCCTGAAATTCCGTTATTTCTCTAGCTAATGGGTGCCTTTGTTTGTGACAGGAAAGCTTTTCCCACATGCTGATATCTTTAAATGGTTGTCCTACGGAAACGGTAAGTGATCCTTGTGTCCTAAAGTACTAATCATCTTTATCAGGTGTGGTTCTATGCATTTGCCCGGGCACACATATTTGTATCTTCATGCTATTTAGTGTTTAAAGCAAAAACCATTCTGGACTTGTCCAAAGTTTGGTTTTAGCCCTTGATCTACAACTTTAGTGGTTTAGTCATAAATTACTGCTCATGCAATTTTTAGATTGGGAGACTGAACTTTGATTAGCCTAAACCGAACTCTGGAGCATGTCCTGAGTAGTTTTTTTTTTTTTTTTTTATATCCCATTTTATGATAGCTACAATGTTTTAACTTGATTGTTTTTCTGTAGATGGGAAGCATCCTGCTTGTGACCAATCCTACATTGGGCGAAGGGAATTTTCTTTTACACTTGATCACGACATATTTCTTCGATTTCAAACTTTCAACAGTGTGTCTGAACTAGAAAATGCTGTCAAGGAAAAGTGCCCATATAAAATAGATATTGGTCCTGTTTACAGTGTAGATGTAAGATACCCTCTCTCTTTCTCTCTCTGTTCAATTTGGCTTTCTTTCCAGAATAGTTAAATGTTGAATATCTTGTCCTTGTGTCCTGCATATGGTTTTGGTAGTAATTGTTTTCTGTTGAAGATGACAATTAGATTTTATATAGTGGTTCTAAGTGTAGGATATATCATCTGAGTTCTAGGTCAATGCAAAACTCTATACGGTTAGGCCATTTAGTTTCAATGCATGCTGAAGACAATCTTGATCTTCCCATTCCTTCCATAATGCAGGCAGTATTTTCATTTTTACTTAAAGGTAGTAATGTAGGATGTTGCATGCTGTATGATTCAGCTTTGCCTATTTATGAGATATGGATCTCTTCTAGCGTCAGGGTGCTTAATTAAGAGCATGCCAGAGTTGTGATTCAAACAATGTGATTTTGTGTAGCCTATTTTTAGCTGTTAATTTTTCTTGTATGCTTACTAACCTTTAGCATTTTTCTTTACTCATGGTTGCAGCCTGCTAAAAGGCATGCCTATGCCAAAAGTGGTGATAATGTCTGCAGTCCAGTGGAGAAAGAGCTAGTTTTTGATATAGTAAGCTAACCAACTTCTGAAGAAGGTTCATTGTTCTAACCAAGTGAGAATTGGCTATGAGTGCTCCTTGTCTGACAGGCTTGAGTTGAACTTTATTTTTGCACAGGATATATCAGATTATGATGACGTGAGGTATTGCTGCTCAGGAGCTGATGTGTGTTTGGACTGTTGGCCATTGATGACAGTTGCCATTAAAGTGATTGATACTGCCCTAAGAGGTACAACTGTTATGCATTGGTATAATGGCATCTTCATTGGAAGTTTATCTGGATAATAGCTCCTACACGTTTCAATAAGCACTATAACATACTTATTTGGTGTCAATATAAAGGACTGTTCTATCATGTACAAAAGTGTTACTACTTATCAACTTTCTCTATTGGTCTACTCGAAAATACATTGGTGCATTTGTAACTACGTATCAACTATCACTATTAGTCTACTTGAAAATACATTTGTAATTGTAGTTAAATATGATTTTGATTAAAAGCTATGTAAAGTTGATACTTTCCTTGGTTTGTTGCTTCTCTTTATGTTACACCGCCCATCACTTATATTAAACTATGCGGGATGGATGGTAGTATTTATTTAGCAAAGGAGATACTTGAACATGTCTTGTCATTAACTGGCAGAAGATGCCGGATATGGACCTATATGTTGATTTGATTTCCTTCTTAAATCTAATCATGATTAGTATTCTCTCCGTCCCAAGATGAGTGTCAACTTTCTATTTTGGTGAGTTAGTTATGCGTGAATAAACCGACAATATCCCTTATATAAGATTGTTAGAATCCCTTGAGTTTGTTAGAATAAGAGAATGTGAGGGTATAAGAGGAAATGTCCAACCCTATTTAACTTATCATTAATTTTGACAAAAATGGGAAACTGGACACTCGTTCTAGGAGGGAGGGAGTATTGTTTAGATGGGCAGTGCATCTTTTGGATTATTGTATTTGCTACTTTATCTAGATCTCTATATTTTGACCTAGACAATGTTTAATGTATTCCATCTTGTATACACTGGTTACTTGCCGTGGGTTGGTGTCTTGGTTTGATACCTATCTTTAATCCTTTGTTGCAGATGACTTTGGTTTTAATCACATTCTTTGGGTATATAGCGGTCGGCGTGGTGTTCATTGTTGGGTTTGTGATGGAAAAGCAAGAAGGTAATGCAATAAATAGCTGAATGTAAGTGAATCATGAGACAGATCCGCAAATGTTTAAATACACTCTGGTCTCTCCTGCAGGTTGACTAATGAGCAGCGGTCAGCTATTGCTGAATATTTTCGTGTGTACAAGGTGGTTCATTGCTTTAGAAATGTGATTAGCTCAATGGGGCTTACTGATATTCATAGCATTATATAAACTTTTTCTTGTTTTTATATAGGGAAATGAAAACAGTAATAAAAAGGTCTCGCTAATGGGTGCAGTTCTACATCCTTTCCTTGTGTAAGTGTGAATTTTTTTAATGTTCTTCTGACTCGGGTAATTTTTTACTAAGTTGTTTGAGCATTACAGGAGATCGTACACTGAAGTTCTGAAGAATTTCTTTGAGGAGAAACTGCTTTGTAATCAAAAGCTACTGTCAGTTGAAGAGAGATATGAAAAGATTCTAGAGTTGATTCCAGATGAATGTATGTAAATCAATTTGAATGAGCTGTCTTTCATTTCAAGTATCTGTCCACATGCATATCTGTTTCTTTTGGTTTTCATCCCTGGAGTCATTTATAATACAACTCACCCGTTATGCTGGCAGCTATCACTTCTGATCTTCGAGGGAAGTGGCAAGATAACAGGAGGGCTTCCAATTCAAAAGACATTAATGTAATTCGGTGGGAGCAGCTCAAACATATGCTGCAATCAGGGAAACAAAAGGTAAGAAATTGAAAGCGTGAATCTTGTGACTGAATGTTCTTTTTCTTTTCTTTTTTTTAGTTTTTAAATATTAAATTTATGCCGGTCCATTTTGATTTCAGGGACAGGGGTTGCGTAGGTGTGTTGAAGAGATTGTGTTTTCTTACACCTACCCCAGGCTAGACATGGAGGTGTTTGTCTGACTACTCGCCTCACTCCTTTTCTGAGTGATTTATAGTGTAGGAACTTAGAAATTTTTATATATGAAATTCATATGCTAACGTTTCTCATGCTCATCCGTTATGTGTTAGGTGTCAAAACACATGAACCATTTGCTGAAGGCACCTTTCTGTGTGCATCCGAAAACAGGTCAATACCTGGAACATTTGTGTTATCTATGGATGGTTTTGGCACCATGAAACTATGATTGGGATTTTCTATATGAGAAACTATGACTGGAAATCATTTTCTACACAAGTCGCATGTGTAGAAATTTCTTTCAAAATTCTAGGTTTTTTGGAACATAATACAGCAATTCATGTTTTGCTAAGTATTGGTGTTGAATCACATATCCATTTTCTGGAAACTTTGCATATGTGCCAGCGTGCTACACTGCTAGCCAACCATCTTTTGTATTTATTAGCTATTTCTTTTTTTTTTTGACATAAACCGAAAGTATTTATTAGCTATTTCAAACCTCCTAACATTCTAAGATAACATCTCTCTGTTCCAGGTCGTGTGTGTGTCCCAATTGACCCAAATCAGTGTGAGGAATTTGATCCTACTAATGTACCAACCCTTTCCAAGGTGTGTACTTCACTGAAGTTTTTCCATTTGTCAATATAGCTGACACCTGCAATGGGAAGATATACTAATCTTGACTACATTTTGACTACATTGATTTGAATTATCCTTCTAGTGATAATTTTATTTTGTGTTGCTGTTTTCCTGCCAAGTATTATCTTAATTTTTTTGCTTTATTTAAGCTCATCTTCCTAGAAATTTTATTTGTGAAAGAGGAAAGAGAATAAAACCATTAACAAATAACTGCACTACATCACTTTATTATTGTATGTATGGCTTCATCTTCTTTTCTCACCATTTAAAATTATATTTATAAATTTGCAGCTGTTAGAAGAACTCAACATGGGAGGTATGAGAGCAGATACTGAAAATGGTAAATGCTATAACCGAACTTTGACACTACATTGTTTGTCTAAGTTCCAACTTGTCTTATTGCTTTGAAAATGGTTGTTGTACCAAATTTTGACAGTATATCAAATATTTGATGGTTCACTATAGCCAGTAATAAGACTAGTGTGATAAGGCAATTAGCGCTTGCTGGTTCAATTTTTGTGGTAGGGAATTCTGCAAGGGGATACTGTTTTGCACACGCACTTAAATTATTTTATCATGTGTTCTGATGCTTTTGTGAATGTCATGGTTTCAATGATGACAGAATGGGATAGAACCTCACTCGGAAAATCAATCAGGTTTTTCAGATCATCGTTCTTGCAGCCTCTTTTAAAATCTTGCAAGGTATATCTCATCCCCATTGTTTTGGTAACTCGTTCCATTTCAATGATGTCTTATCATATCATATCCTTTCCACACTGTTAGAGGTTTGATCTGTTAGTCTTGCTCTTGCCTGCAAACACAAGCTTGTGTATTTCCAGTTGCTTTAATTAGAACAACTTAATATGATCCATACACTGAATATTGTGATGTATGAATCTTGCAGGAGGAGATGGAAGGTTCGTATAATGCGAAACTGCAGCAATCTAAGAATGCTCTCAATTGGTAAAATAAAACCCATATATATGTATTGTATTATCTGACTCCAGATGTTGTGCATCATATATATCAGGACTATAAATTGTTTTGGCTACACTTTGTTAATGTGAATTTGGACCATATATTTATATTCCATCAAAAAAATGGATGTGTTGAACTGTTGGTTGTGTGCATGCCATGTGGCAGTGTCTGAGTATTGTACTGTATTGTATCTCACGTGATTGTGATAAGCTATACCCTACGTCTCTACGGCTCTACCTACCTTAACATCGACGTTATCAGTTCATGCCATGCAACCACATGACATGAACACGTGTGCCCACGCTCTACTAGGCTTCATTCATCTAATAACTCAATTTTCAAGTCAAGTGCATGTGTTTTACTCGTAAAAAGATATTTGCATATATACAACTGTTGATAGCTACTAGAGCATCTAATTAGGTTCTCTTTGGAAGATCCAACGGCCAAACTCTATTTGACCTAAAAATATTTTACTTGCCTCTCTTTATATAGTTAAATGGGAATCTAATGAAGTCTCATAGTCTACTTTTCAGATATAGGATAGTGTCCGTAATGATCTAAGGGGTAATTACAGTTTCCACCCTTATGGTAAGGTTCATTTTCATCTGGGGCCATTAAGGTTCGTTTTCGTATTTTTGGCTATTCTTTGGTTTGCAAAGGTTGTTCCGTCAGTTAGATTTGACGGAAAATGACACTTTTTGGTTAT
>JAYMTF010004499.1:0-13057 GCA_036897485.1 Pelargonium nanum | reverse complement strand
CACAACAAAGTTCATCAAGTCTCTTGATCTTCAAGTCTGGTCTTACTCCAGTTGGGTTGCTAATCCATTTTGTTTTTTCATCTTGCTGTAGTTTTAGTCAGTTTTTGTTTCTCAAAGTTGTTGGTGTCATGCAGGCTGTTATTTCTTGCTCATTTTCACTGTATTTTCTTTAGTCTTCTCGGGTGTTTGTACCGTGATACCTTCTCGGGATCTTTTTTGCAATGTATGAGGTCCTTTTTGCTGATCAAAAATAAAAACAAGCACGAGTTTTTTCCCTGTTGCGGAACCCTTGTTGTAGAAGTAAAATATTGGCAGTAAACATGATGGCTGCGTCAGAAAAAGTAGTGGCCACAGCAGAGCGGGTGAGGCACACCAAGAGAGAGGAGAGAGGAGAGAGGAGAGAGAAACCAATGGCAATAAATAAATAAAGGAAGGAATGAGTGGCAGTGGACACTGGTTACTACTCACTCAAAACTAAACTCTATAAAGCTAACTAAAAGAGAAGAAAAAAAATGTCAGCCGTGAATTCCACATCCATCACCATCCTCCCTCTGTCATCGTTTTACCGGAAAAGCAACAACAAACCCAGAACAACACTCTCCTTTGCTTCTTCTTCTTCTTCTTCTTCTTCTTCTTCTTCTGTGCCAGAAATAGAGATTGAGTTCATAGGGCCAAAACCAGGCTCCGATGGAGTGTATCCAGTGGAGAAAGCAAAAGCCACAAGTGGAGAGAAGCTACTGAGAACCATTATGTCCGACAACAAGATCGAGCTCTACGCCGCCTATGTACGAAGATGTCTTTTATTTCCTGCCATTACCAATCGGATTTGAATCTCAATTTGAAATTCGATTTCTATTTCTTTATTTATTAGGGAAAAGTGATGAACTGTGGAGGCGTCGGCAGCTGTGGAACTTGTATTGTGGAGGTGTGTATATATATCTGCTGTTTATGCTTGAATTGCTACAGTTTCTGCTTCTAATTTGACTCAATTTGTTCCTCTGCGAAGATTGAAGATGGAAAAGATCTTCTCAATGAAAGAACCAATACTGAGCTTCGGTATCTGAAGAAGGTAGGGACTCACTCTCTTACACTCGCACACACATTCGAATTTCAATTTATCTTCTACAAACACCTAAACTCTAAAGCTTCATCAATGTGTAGAAACCCGAAACTTGGAGGCTTGCTTGTCAAACTATTGTGGGAAATAAAGAAAACTCTGGCAAGGTATGGTCTTACTCTTGCTTACTGGATACTGTTTGTAGTGCCGGAGTTGGGGTGGGCTGTAGTAGGCCACTGCCTATGCCATCTCCCAAAATTTTATTAAATATTAGCCAAATTCACAACTTTCGTTATGAATATTTGAGTTTGGTGGTAATATGATTTCTCTAATAAGGTTAAGATCATAGTATTTATGTTTGGTTTAGTTCTAATATGCCCGCCCCAATCGCGCATCCTGACTCTGCAACTAACTGTTTGTGTTTGGGATCATACAAAGTATAGGTTGCCCAAACTGTTCTATTCTAGACAGCAAATCTGAATCTTCTACTGTTATTCATACAATTTCCATTCACTAAAGAGGTTTTTATTAGGATCATATGATTTTGATGTGCAATATTTTATCAGTTTCATGTCATGAAGACTATAAAACAGCCAGAAGTGACTCTCAAATGTCCTTGCCTGTTCACCACTGTTAGAAACAAATTATTTGCATTCAAAGAACAACGAAAGTAATTAAGTGATTCACTAACTTGCCTAGAAATGTTGGGCCTCCCCCGATGAAATGTACTTGCTTTCGTATTGCAGATTTAGCATGATTCACTCAACTGACAAGAAAAAATAAACAAATTAACTATCTATATAAAGTGCATTACTAGATTCCATGTTTTACCTGTAAAGTTCTTTCTCTTACTGTACAAATACAGATTTAAAGCATGGTTCATTGAGTGCATTCTCTAATCATTCGATTTGGACGAATTCGCAAGGAACTAGATAACATCTCCTAAATGTTCTATACTATAAAAAAGAAAGAGATTGAGACTGTACAAAGCATAGACTACATATTTATTTACTTTTTATCAGCTTATTAGACTAACTTCCTTATATAAGATGGAAAAGTTTGGAAGCCCAAAGTTCTGCGAGCTAGAAGTGATATGAATCTCTGATGCAATTGCACACTAAAAATTATTAGAAGTATGATGTTTATAAAGTGCTATCTAGAAAGGAACACAAAAAGAGGAGGTTTTGGTCCCATTATATTCTTGTGTGTGAAGGACATAATACCAGTTCTTTTTCCTCAGAGTTCTAACAATGAAAGTTCAATTTTTCGCCATGTTTACAGTTTCTTGGAATTTTGGAAGCATTGTTCTTACTGCGCGCAAACAATATACTGTAAAATAGAATGCTGGGTTATTGTTATTAAAAAATTTCCTGTAGTTGTATGATTTTGTGATTTCTGGTTTCAGGTTGTGGTTCAAAGGTTGCCCCAATGGAAGAAGTGACGATACATTTGATAAATGGTAAACATTTGTTGAGTTTTTTAATATAATTGGCACTGAAATTTGATTGTTTCGGATGAGTTTTATGCATGCACTGCCCTACGTATTGTTCAACCATTCAGACAATTGTCTATCTTCTAACTTTTCTTTTTCTATCTTCTATTGGTAACTATGTTTGTGTCTCCAGAATTGCCACTTTGAGAGGCACTTAATTAGAGTCTCTAGATGTATCTAGGGTTTTTAAGATTTCAATCCAAAAAAATAAAATAAAAATAACGAGGCAAATAACTCCAAACATGAAAAATTTAGCAAAATGACACTGTGGGACCTCTTTGGTTTAAAGTTCTTGGACCTTAACGCCCCCCACAATGTTGCGTTGAGCCATAGGGAGTGGGGGCTGCCGGTTTTGCTCCGGCAAGAATCCGACCTAGTATTTTTTTTTAAAGAAAAATTGAAATTGGATAAAAATGAAATTTAAAAGTTGAATTAATAATATAAGAATGTGTATATTATATGTTTGAATTATTTTGAGTGTGTGTAGGATGTTGAAAACAATGTGACGAATATATAGATTAAATGAAAAAAAAAACAATAGACATATACAATAAATGAAAATGAGTGCATAGGTTACAATTTCAACTACCACTAGGACCGGCTCAATGAATTGTTCTCGGGCAAGGATTTTTACGATGTTCTTGACATTACAAACTGCATTTTCTCGGGTTTCTCGGATCTTTTGGTAGATTTTTCCGTGCATCCATCTTGTTACGTATTTGAGTGGATTTTGGTCAACCCTTTAGAAGTTTATTTTCCGGATTGACCTTCACAACGAGTCCGTTGTATTGTGGCCAATAAGTTGTATCTTCATACAGTTGTAAGATTGTTGACAAATTGAAGAACTGCGAAATGTATTTGTTGTAGTCGAAATTGTTAAACTTACATGTGTAAGGATACCGGGCCCCAACATCTTGCCGCGCCTCCCGTTGGAAGAGGCTCGGGATAGGCCCGTCAAGATCGTCCCCTTGCACTGTTGTATTTACATTGATTGTTGGAAATTGTAACCTGAACTATGTGGTGACTTGATCCTCATATTTTTGAGGTACGTAGGCAACCTTCGGGTTCAACCACATTATTGTTTATGGGTCCTTTTTATGTCAAACAATTTTCTATAAGAAAGAGATCAATAAAAGAAACACATCTTCTTTATTAAAGATAATATGACATCACATGGTATCCAAGTTAATGACGATCTTTTTATCAAAACTAATTTGAATGAAAAGCGAAATATCATCCAAGTTTACAGGAGATCAAATCAAACACTTGGAATCCAAGGGTAGTTTTAAGACGTAGAATTTAGAAGGCTCCCCCATAACAGATGAACTGCCACCGCTTTTACGGTCAATTTCTGCAGCCAAGTTGGCAAGATATTCTTTTGAAGGGATGAAGAAGTATTCAGGAACAAGATCCGACATAGGTTGTTGAGCGCGAATTGGTCAATTTTTAGCTATCCTTCCAAGCACACGTCTAATAAGTCTGCCCCCGCTAAATCTGCTATTAAGAGGGTATTCGATCTGTCTCTCGCCGAATTGCCTCAGTATGCGTTCAGGGAGATAAAATGAGCAGTATTCCAGACCAGTCATGATAACGACTCTTCCAGTATAGGTTGACCTTGTATAAGACGTTATGTTCCACCAAGGACAACACCAACGAATATCAGTTCTTTCTAGTTGACTCATCCACGTGATCCACTCTTCAAAAGTTTCCCAATTAATAAGTCGACGATGAACCCGGTAATATTTCTTCTCGTAATTCGAATACAAGACTTCTGGAAGTGACAACACTCCAAGACAATCATTGAGCCACATGTGCAGAAGAAGTGTACTCCCAGCATTGAAGTCAATCCCCCACGACGAACATTGTCGAGACAGTTGATGGTTTCAGAAAGAGAAATGGCCATGATACTGCAACCGTTATTTATTTGGGGGATAAGACTGATCAATTTTAGGTGAGTGGACCCAGGAGGGGAACCGGCTAAAAACCTGTCTAGCAGGCATACCGACAGGGCGTTGAGACGTTGTTGTAAACTAATTTCTCCGCTACGATTAATATGGGAACACTCCAATAGAACACTTATCTCTGCATAACCGGTGGAAAACCACCGACGGACAATGCTACGAGAGACACCAATTGCAGAGTAGACCGCCTCGGCTGTGACAAGATCAGCACTTGGAATGACTATACCAGAGGGCATGCCGAGTAGGGCACTAAATTCCTCAAATGTGGGGCAAATTTTGCAATATCCGAAGCGAAATACATGGAATTTTGGGTCCCAAAATGAGGCGGCTGCTTGTAAGAATGAAAAATTAAGACTTACTTGGCGCACATGCAGCAATTTGGACAAACGGGTATAACGATACATCACTCTATCTTCGGCAGATAGAGAAGCCAAACAGCGAAAAATAGATCCGTCGAGCGCCATAAGTGGAATATGAAAAAAGAAATTTTAGTTTGTGAAAAAAATGAAGGAGGGGGCTTTTACTTGTAGAAGAAAAGAAAATTGGCTAATTTTCTACATGACAAATTGAAAACTAAAGTTGCAACTTAATCTATGTGCCATTGTTTGCCAATACATGGCAAGTTGCAAAGTATAGTTTCCACCTATTACATATGACATTATTTGCCACCAAACGGAAAATTGCAAACTAAAGTTGCTACCTATTCCATCTGAAATTGGGTCTCCAGCACAATTGGACCACGTGAGCCGCACGGACCCACTAGACCACGTGAGCTAAGATAGTCCGAGACAGGGAACACTGACTTAGGAGTGGACAAGGTGACTGGCCATGAACCCCGGAGAGGTCCCATGTGCCTCACATGGCTCCATGCCCTAGCCCATACACTCCTGGACACCTATTGAATATGAACTTTACCTCCCACATGGCTGGAGATCGAAGATAGCGAGAGCCCAGTGACAAGCAAGGTCAACTGGCAATGAGACAAACTGATAATGTCGGCTGCCTTATCGGTGTGCAGATCCAATAGGCACCACGCCATCACCCAGCTCCTGCCCTGTTGGTGTGCAGATCCAACAGGCGGTGAGCCAGAGACCACAACCCGAGGGTTCACCACCTAGCCGCCAACCTCCCGGAACTCGTCGGAGGACAGGTAAGCTTGTAGACTATGAAAGAAGTCTCAAGCCCACATAATCATGTTCGGTCATTTTACTCTCTGAACATACTCGCAAGAACTCGAAACGCTCTCGAACGTTTTTCGTGTGTTCATCGCAATCTTCGAATATTCTTCGTCTCAAGAGATTTGATTCTCAGCCAATTTCATATTTTATGTTTGTGTTGAGACTTATTCTCACGCCGGAGGCGGTTCCTCGGACACACATCCGAGCACTGCTTAACAGTGCGTTACCTGCGCAAGCCCACTGTCACCGACCGGACGTGGATCACTGCCATCACCTAAGACTCGGAGACCAGAACACCTAATTTTGACTTAGTCAAAATCCCTAACATTTGGGGGAAAGAAGACCACATTGAACTCAATTAGAAACCTTAACTCAAGATAAGAAGACAACACGACACCGTATTGAACTCTTGAATTTGACTTAGAAAAAAGAGTCAAATCAGCCTTGTATTGACAAACAATGGCATATGGAATAGGTGGCAACTTTACTTTGCAATTTGTCGTGTGGTGGCAAATAATGTCATATGTAATAGGTGGAAACTTTACTTTGCAACTTGCCATGTATTGGCAAACAATGACACATGGAATAAGTGGCAACTTTAGTTTGCAATTTGCCGTGTAGAAGATTAGCCAATTTTTTTTCTATAAGTAAAAGCTCTCTCCTTCATTTTTTCACAAACTAAAATTTGTTTTTCCCTAGTTCACTTATGGCGCTCGACGGGTCTATTTTTCGCTGTTTGGCTTCTCTATCTGCCAAAGAAAGAGTGATGTACCGTTATACCCACTTGTCCAAATTGCTGCATGTGCGCCAAGTAAGCCTTAATTTTTCATTCTTACAAGCAGCCGCCTCTTTTTGGGACTCGAAATTTCATGTATTTCGCTTCGGATATTGCGAAATTTGCCCCACATTTGAGGAATTTAGTGCCCTACTCGGCATGCCCACTGACACTTGTATAGTCATTCCAAGTGCTGATCCTGTCACAGCTGAGGCGGTCTACTCTGCAATTGGTGTCTCTCGTAGCACTGTGCGTCGGTGGTTTTCCACCAGTTATGTAGAGATAAGCGTTCTATTGGAGTGTTTCCGGAATCGTATCGGAGAAATTAGTTTACAACAACGTCTCAACGCCTTGTCGGTATGCTTGGTAGCCAGGTTTTTAGTCGGTTCCCCTCCTAGTTCCGCTCACCTTAAACTGATCAGTCTTATCTCCCAAATAAATAATGATTGCAGTATCATGGTCATTTCTCTTTCTGAAACCATCAACTGTCTTGACAACGTTCGTCGCGGGGAATGTGATTTCAATGCCGAGATACACTTCTTCTGCACATGTGGCTCAATGAACTTCTTGGAGTGTTGTCGCTTTCAGAAGTCTTGTATTCGAATTACGAGATGAAACATTATCGGGTTCGTCGTCGACTTGTTAATTGGGAAACTTTTGAAGAGTGGGTCACGTGGATGAGTCAACTAGAAATAATTGATATCCGTTGGTGTTGTGCCTGGTGGAACATATCGTTTTATACTAGATCGACCTATGCTGGAAGAGTCGTTATCATGGCCGGTTTGGAATACTACTAATTTTATCTCCCGGAATGCAATTTTAGGCAATTCGGCGAGAGGCATATCGAATACTCTCTTAATAGCAGATTTAGCGGGGGCAGAATTAACATACGTGTGCTTGGAAGGACAGCTGAAAATTGGCCAATTCGCGCTTAACGACCTATGCCAGATCTTGTTTCTGAAGACTTCTTTATCCCTTCAAGAGAATATCTTGCCAACTTGGCTGCAGAAATTGACCGTTAAAGCGGTGACAGTTCATCTGGTTATGGGGGGCCTTCTAAATTCTACGTCTTAAAACTACCCTTGATTCCAAGTGTTTGATTTGATCTCTTGTAAACTTGAATGATATTTCGCTTTTCATTCAAACTAGTTTAGATAAAAAGATCGTCATTAACTTGGATACCATGTGATGTCATATTATCTTTAATTTAGAAGGTGTGTTTCTTTTATTGATCTCTTTCTTATACAAAAAATTTTGACATAAAAAGGACCCATAAATAATAATGTGGTTGAACCCGAAGGTTGCCTACATACCTCAATAATATGAGGATCAAGCCACCACGTAGTTCAGGTTACAATTTTCAACGATCAATGTAAATACAATAGTGCAAAGGGAGATCTTGCTTTCTTTTCTTTTCTTTTCTTTTCTTATCTTATTTCCTTAGTTTTTGCCTACGTCGCTCTTTTGAGTTTTCAACTTAGCAGGCGCACCTCTAATTTTGCCTAAGAGACTTTTTGCATAAGTCGACTTATCTGGTACTTTTCTTTTTCTTCTCTTTTTGTAGTCTTAAATTTTGCCTGAGCCGCCTTTTCAGGTTTTCAACTCAACGAACTTGCCTCTACTTGTGCCTAGGCCGCCCTTTACGGGATTTCAACCTAGCAGGCTCTCCCCTTACACGTAGTACTTTTTAGACGATCCAAGTTGATCGGATGATGGAATTCATTTCCATCCAAATCTGTTATCTTTACAGCACCCTTGATAGAATTTCTTTTATCAGATATGGCCTATCTCATTTTGGGTTGAAGTTTCCGCGCGGGTCAAATATATCGGGTCGATATTCTTTCACAGCCAAGTCTCCTTCTTTAATGCCACTCGGTCTAACCTTCTTGTTGAATGCCCTTGCCTTCCGACGTTGGTACCCTTGTAATGATACGCGGTCGAAATATTCTTTCAGTAATTGTGAGTAATTGTTCATACCTGCTCTTTGTCCATTCTGCTTTAGGGATCTGACTCTCCAATGCAATCTGCAGAGAGGGAATTTCTATTTCTATTGGGAGCACAACTTCCATCCCGTATACGAGAGAGTAAGGCGTTTCTCCGGTCGATGTTCTTATCGAAGTTTGATAACCCCAGAGCGCAAATGGGAGTTTTTCTGACCAATCTTTGTAGGTTTCAGTCATCTTGCTGAGGATGGCCTTCATAGTTTGTTCGTTGCTTCACCTGCCCCATTAGTCTGCGGTCTGTATGGCGACGACATGTGGTGCACAATTCCATATTGTTAAGCAAATCTTCAGTTTCTACCTAAAAGTGGCCTCCATGATCAGAGACAATCTCGTGAGGGACTCCGTATCGACACACTATATTCTTCTGTATGAACTCAGCAGTCTGCTTCGCTTTCAACACCGAGAAAGATTCTGCTTCAACCCACTTAGTAAAATAATCAATAGAGACGAGAATATATCTTCTGCCATTCGACTTTGGTGTGACTGGTCCAATTATGTCAATCCCTCATACAGAAAATGGCCATGGGGACGTCATATTGTACAACTCCCTTGGCGGGAGGTGATTAAGGTTTGCATGCACCTAACACTTATGACATTTCTTATACGCAACACAATCTGATTCCATAGTGAGCCAAAAATACCCGGCCCTGATGATTTTCTTTGCCAACATTCTTCCGTTTATATGCGGGTCACATTCATCTCCATTAATTGCTTCCATGATCTTTTCTGCAGCTTCTTCGTCAATGCATAACATGTGAGCCACGTTTGGTCCTCTCTTGTTTAACTGGTCTCCACACAAAATGAAACTTGCAGCGAGAGATCTTATTGCCCTTTTTTGTTGCTGACTTAAACCTTCAGAAAACGTTTGATCTTTGACAAACCTTTGAATATCGTTGTACCATGGCATACCATCTAGAGACCTTTCGATGAAACTAACACGACCGTGAAATGATGGTGCTCCTTTGCGCTCTATAATCAGAGGCTTAGCTATCATGTCTAATGGCAAGTCCACCATAGAAGCGAGAGTCGCCAAAGCGTCTGCATATCTATTTTGCAACCTTGGAAAATACTCGAATTTGGAGCTGTCAAATTGCAATAATAGCCCGCCCAAATATTCTTGGTAGGGGACTACCTTGTCGTCTCTTGTCTTCTAAATCCCTTTTGTCTGATGGATTACTAATGTTGAATCACCAAAAAATCTTGACCTTCTTAGCAGCCAAACTAATAAGGGCTTCAACCCCAATAATACATGCCTCATACTCTGCAATGTTGTTAGTGCATGTGAAATCCAATCTTATTGATGTTGAGATGTGAGCTCCGAGTGGTGTGACGATAACAACCCAGCTCCAAACCCTTCGCTATTAGCTGCACCATCTGTAACTTATTCCACAACTATGATTTCTTCGTCGGGAAAATCATATGTTTCACTTGTTCCTTCTCTTGTGGGGTGTTCTGCCAAATGATCTGATATTGCGCTGCCTTTAATTGCCTTTTTCACCAAATAGACCAAGTCAAATTCTGATAAGAGAGCTAACCATTTGCACATCCTGCCGGTTAGGACTGGTTTGTCAAATAGGTACTTTAAAGGGTCTATTCGAGATACTACATAGATTGTGCTAGTGATTAGGTAATGACGAAGCTTTTTTGACGCCCATATCAATGCCAAACACATTTTCTCTATCGCCGAGTATCTAACTTCGTACTCAATCATCTTTTTGCTCAAATAATAAATAGCTTTCACTACACCTTCTTTAGATTCTTGAGCGAGTAAGCATCTCATTGTCGTGGCGGTCATTGATAAGTATAATAATAATGGTTTCCCTGATTCGGGGGGAATCATTACTAGAGGGTTGGTCAGATATTCTTTAATCTTATCAAAGGACTCTTGGCACTGTTCATTCCACTTTCCATCAGAATTCTTCTTCAGCAACTTAAATATGGGCTCGCAAGTCTCTGTCAGACGCGCAATAAAACGACTGATGTACTGCACTCTGCCTAAAAATCCTCGTACCTGCTTCTCTGTCTTTGGTGCTGGCATTTCTGAAATTGCTTTAACTTTGTTCGGATCGACTTCAATCCCCCTCTGACTAATCACGAATCCTAAAAACTTGCTAGATGTGACGCCAAATGCGCATTTTTGCGGATTCAAACGAAGACGATATTTCCTAATTCTCTTGAAGAACTTGTGTAGCACCTCAATATATCCTTCCCTGTCTTTAGACTTGACGATCATGTCATCCACATAAACTTCTACCTCCTTATGCATCATATCGTGTAGCAAAGCAGTCGCCATCCTTTGATACGTGGCCCCCGCGTTTTTTAGTCCAAATGGCATGACCCTATAACTGTAGGTACCCCATTGTGTGGTGAATGACAACAAAACATGTCTAGCGGTGTTATCCACTAACATGTCGATGTGTGGCAATGAGAAGTTATCTTTTGGGCTGACCTTGTTAAGATCTCTATAATCAATACATACACATATACGATCGTCTTTCTCGGGGACTGGGACGATATTGGCCACCCACGTGGGATATTTTGATACTCCTAGAAAACCGGCATCTAACTTTTTCTGAACTTCTTCCTTAACTTTGAGCAGCCAATCTGGTTTCATTCTTCCGAGCTTTTGCTTAATGGGATGAGCATTTTCATATAGGTGAATTTTATGTTACACAATCTCTGCATCAATTCCTGTCATATCTTTATAAGACCAAGCAAGTACATCTTTGTAATTTTTAAGAGATCAATAAAAGAAACACGTTCTTCATCAGATAAAGTTGTCCCCATTTTTATAATTTGAGGCTTTTCACTAGTACCCAAAGTTAATGTCAATTATTACTTCTAAATTAAGTTGAATTTTGCGATTTTCTTCATCATTTGTTATTTTTTCAAGTTCAGGAGAAATATATGTATCAAAACACTCAGACTCGCAAGGATACTCATAATACGCACCCTGATTATCATTAAAATCATCATTCATTACAAACTCCTGGCCCCTTGGGCGGACTTACAGACTCCATATCGACCACATCAATACTCTCAAGTGCGCTCTCAAACATCTTGCTCAGATCCTCCATCATCCTTTTTCTTTATTGGCGTCTAATTTCCATGTCAAACAGATCCATAGGCTCAGACTGGGTGTTTCCATCAGTAATCTCGCAGTGGTCGCTTAAGTCAAACATATTTGTGAACAAGTCTTCCTTTCCTTTTCCCTTTCTTGTTGCTACATTTCCTAAGAACGCAAATGGTTCGACAATTCCAAAAAGTGACTAGAAATTCAACTTCGTCGTTTTCTTTTTTCTTTCCTTTCTTGGCAGCCTTCAACGCTGCAAGTTCCACTGGTCTCGACTTCATGCCCTCAAAAATTTCCAAACCTAGGTACCTACGGCCGTTTGCAGAACAAACCCAAGGTTCAGAGAATCCATAATAAGGGAAATATTCACCTTCCTTCACAAAATACCCATTTAGACTTGAGCGGTACGCTTTCATTTTCTTAGAGCCTTTTTTTTTCATGATTGACATTTGGAGTTCTTCATTGGTAGGTTTGTACCCAAGGCCGAACGTACCTGTCTGGGTTGGGATTTCCACCATGGTTCTTATCCCCAGTTCATTCTTTCCCAAACCTGAACTAGGAGAGTAATTCATCTTTTTCATGTAGTTCACGACTCCAACGCATGATCTGACATATCAGAGCTTTCTTTAAGACTTGAACCTGATTAAATTGAAATCCTACCAGAACCTGGTCAAAATGGCCATGAGGGACGTCAATAGCTGCGGTCGTCATCACAGAGTCTGAATCTCCTAAAATAGTCACAATCGATGAAACGTTGAAGGCACAGCGTCATTCGAGTGCACCCACGGTCGCCCCAGCAGTAGATTGTTGGTCGTCGATATTTCCAGCACCTGAAATTCCACCACTCCTGTTATATCACCTACTTTGACTTCAACTTCCAAAATCCCCATGACATTGCGGCGTGAATTATCATAAGCCATGGCGACTTGATTAGAGAGATTAAAGTCCCCTAACCCAAATCCCAGGCTAACAGCAGTTCGCCACGGGCATGCGTTTAGCGTCGACCCATTTTCAACAAGAGAAAGAGGAACAACTTTCCCTTGAACCTCGACAGTTATATGCAGCGCCCTATTATGCTTTAAACCCTCTGGTAGCAACTCATGATCCCCAAATGAGATTTCATCCGTTTTTATTCCTATTAAGCTCACCAACTGATCTTGTGTAGTTTTAATTACCACGTCTTTACCAAATAAGGCTTCAAGCACAGCTTGCTTGTGGGGCTCGGATACTAGTAGAAGCTCCCAGATGGAGATATTTGCTTGAGTTCCCCTCATTTGCTTCAAAACGAAGTTCTCTAGTTCCATTTTTTTCGTTGGCTCTGGGTGACTGCCTTCAAGAATGCACTTTTCAAACCCAGGTGGCTTGTAAGGTCTTCCGCTTCTAGTTAAGTGTGCCACATTGACGCTGCTTTCATCATCATCGTCCCAAAACAAAACTATTTCTTTCAAATCTCCTTCCCATAAATTGTTACCAAAGCCTCCAAGCTCGGGGAGTTTCTCGACTTCTTCTTTACACTCA
>JAYMTF010004498.1:0-13059 GCA_036897485.1 Pelargonium nanum | reverse complement strand
ATTCTACTGTCTCTTATGCTTCTCTCTTTACCTTCGTTCTTGCTTGCATCAATTTCATAACACTTATTTATTAGTTGGCACATTTTTTTGTACAAATAATTTTTTACAATATTTGAGACATGACATAACTCTTATTGAAAATGTAAAATCACATGCTACAAAAGAAATTATCAAAAAGTAATGAGACCTATTTTATTTTATTTTTATTTTTCTCAGTGCCATTTTCCGTATAAATAGATAGTATTTTTTTGTTACTGATTCTAAAGAAATTTGATGAATATATTGATGTCTTGGGAATTAATAGAAAATCATATGGCATACAGAAAAAAAAAATGTGAAGAAGAAGCCAAAGAGGTAGGATTGATATTTTTGGTGCAAGCTGCAAGAAAGAGTCTGAAAATAGGCATCCAGTCACCCAAAAAAAACTCCATCCAATTAAAAGGTTGAGTTTTGATATTTTATACTTGTGCTTTAGAAAAGCAAATAAACACCTACCAATCCCAAGACTTGTTGAAGATGATGACAGCTATAAATGCAAATATCAAACATCACGACTACTTTGAATATGAATTTGGTTTTGCCCAAAATGGTCCTTTTCTTTTCATGCATACCCATTGTGCATGAGATGAGACTTGAGAGTCTCTAATCTCTCATCACAGAGAGTGAAGTCTGTTTGGTGGGCTTTGGTATGGGCCTGAATATGCTAGAGCTGCATTATCTGTTGGGCCTGACAAAAGCCCAAATCTTGGATATCTGTGTGCAACCTAACCAATCCACCAAATCACCATCTATACTGAAATGTATTCCATATGGAAGTTTCATCTTATCCTACATATCACAGCACAAAGATCCCTACTAAATACATATATATACAACATTTCTCTGATCATTTTGTTTGAAGCACCAACTGATAGAAACAAGCACCCACCGCAGCTATAACAAGATCCGATTTCATGTATCACTTGAATATCTTAATAACTAATCTTTCCTTTCGGTAAATTTTAACAATTTTGAAGCAGAGCCAATCATTTCACTATATCGACTCCAGAAACAAGGCTTCTTGTTTGGTGGTTAATCCAAGTTCATTTAGCGTCAAAGCACCCTCCCCATCACTGAAAGCACGCCTGGGGTATGGCCTCACCTGTTCAAACAATGTCAGGGAAGGATAAGCAAATTTGCAATCAAGTATCATCTAAAAGATCATTTTTGGTATTACTATACAGTCTATACCAGCATGCATAATGCACAGATTACAAAATAGGTTTTAACACTAGGGATAGCTCAACTAGGAAATCTTTTTTATACTGCAGAATGACATAAACAAGTTGCACATATAATAACTTTCATGCAATTTTTCCCAATAATTAACTTCTCAGAGATTGTTGGCTAAACCGGTCACTTCAAGTGGCATACACTGCCATCGAGTTAGCCAAAGCTTGTTCATCTTTCTCAATTGAAAGCAATGCATCATAAAATTTAACCATGCACTTCAACAAATCTAGACCCTTCTCCAGAAAATTAATAGTAAAGATGGACATTTACCAATCTATATGTGCCAGGCTTCACCCTTCTGCCAATGTCAACAAAGTCAAAAAGAAACTGCAAGGCAAACCATGATCAGATTATATGATATATATAGTTGAATACCGCAGGCAATCAATTATTCTACCTTATCAAATCTTACCTGTAAATTGTCAGATTTAAGAAACCGCCGCCCATGGCGGCTGCCATCAGGCATTCGCACAACAAGGGTTATAGCATTCTCATCATCTGATGCCGGTTCCTGAGGCAGAGAAGCTTCTTTTGCTGCCAATTTTCTCTCAAATTCCTGACAGCATGAATCACATAGGATGAAGTCATAATCAATTAGAATAGTAATGTTCACTGAAAAAAGGAGTTGCTCCTTCCTCTCCAGCAGTAATCATGAAACTATTAAGGATTACTTGAGTAGTTGAATTGAAACCTATAATATAGCAAGTACACTGGGCATGTAATTGTTATGATCGCAGATAAGAAAGACAATTCACACATCCCATAATGTGGAGATAATTAGTTTGTGTAATATTATGATAGCCTGTAAATTATGAGCTATAACTCTAGGCATCTAACAGGAAAAAAAAGTAGTTCTCAAAAGTATTAGATAATGCCTACTCTGAACCATGACTAAAATTCAGATATCTTTGTTGAAGTAGTGTGATTAATCCTTAAAAATCTCATTTTGTCTCATTTTGTCTACTGAAATAAGAATTTGAACTAAGTGATTGTCAATACGAACTAAGAGGAAAAAGAAAACATGGCAAATATAGATAAACTAGGTCATTAAGAGGTCCATTTTATTGCAAAATTATGAATAAGTTAGATAGGCTGACTATGTAGTAAGACAACTAGGAACAATAGTAAATTACTAACCGGCATTACCAAAATGATGAAAAATAATTCAGTAAACAGTACCTGCTCCTCCTCCAACTTCCTGCGATATTCTTCCTCTTTTCGTTGTTTTTCTTCCAGAGCAACTTTTGTGGCTGCTTCCTCTTCTAGACGGCGAGCTTCAGCTTCCTCCTGGGCCTTCAATTCTTTTTCTCTGTCAGCTTGCAATGATGCAAGGTACTCATCATCCTGCATGCATCAGATAAGAAGTGTAACAGTTGAAAGAGAATGTGTTTAAACCTTTATCACTGAGCAAAAAGAGCAAGTCAAACCTGTTGTTCCCGAATCAAGCGCTGAGCTGTCAGTGAGGGTGATGGAGGACGAGGTGCTTGGCGAGGATAAAGACCTTCAGGCCGCATAAATTGATGAGGTGCATAAGCAAAACGATATCCAGTGGCCTCAGGAACGCCACCAAACATTGCAGCCTCGAGCATCACAGCCTCATCATGCTCTTGAGAAGAGATACCTCCCCACTTATATGAGAAAGGACAAACATGTCAATTGGTTGTAACATGAATCAGAATATTGTTGAGAAAGAGAATGCAGAGTATGGATCACAAGTAAATACCTCTTCAGGAAAGGCATTCTCGTTCTGCTGAGGATTACCTACATCAGGCTGCTCGACATTTGATTGTGTGTTAACTCCAATTTCTCCAGTTTCTTTAGTTGACTCTATTGAATCCAAAGGCAAAGGTCCCATCCTGTGCCTAACAAGAGGCTCCTCCTCCTCCTCATCTTCAGCTTCATCTTGCATGGATGAGCTCCCAACCTCCAAACTGTATAGACTCAAAGCACCCTCATCAAAGATCTTGACAGAAATAGTAACAAGTATAGACAGACAAGATAGAATAAAACAAAAACCAATGACAATAAATTTTACACTTGAGATGTACGGAAGAAAAAAAGAAGCCGATGCCCACACACACATGAGAGATGCAGCAGTCTCGGGCAGAAACAAAAGACATACCTTCCATTTGATGCCACTGCTTCCCCGAGCTTTACCTCAGATGGTTTAAGAGCTCCCACCTTGGATACTCCAGATTGTGTTGCCAGTCCAAGCAATGTTTTCTCTTCCTCAGCTGTCTGGACTTAGTTCAAGTTAGATATGAGCGAGAGATGCCAAAATAAGAAAAATACATACAATAATTGCAGACCTTTGTAGACAATGACACTGCACGTGCAAGCTCAGCATCCTCCAGATGAGATTGCCTTTGGTGCGGCTGAGGATCACCAAAATCCTGCGTTAAAAAGATAATGGATAAATATCTCACACATGAATTTTGTTACAGCTAACTTCCTCAGAAAGGTAAATTTCCATTTACATACATCTCGAACATCATGTTGATTAAGGTAAGTCTCCCCAACCTCCTGTTTTGAAGCCTCAATAGCAGCTCGAACCATCTCTTCTTCTATGTCATTGTTATAGTCTTGCACATCAAAATCAGGAGCACTAGGTATATGACCTCTGACACGAGCACTAGCCTGAGTAGCTGGATTGTTCTCTTCTTCATCTTCATCAATTATGCTAGTCCCGTGGTATTCTGGGACATGCGTGTTTGTAGCTCCACTGACATCCTCAGCTCTAAGACCATGGCCAGAATGAACAGATGTCTGATCGTCGTCCTTGAACTCCATAGGGATCTCCCTGTCCTCTCTTGGATTTGACACAACTGGGCCACGGTTTATTAAATCAGTATTGTTCTCAAACAGTCCTCTACCATAATTTGCATCAAGAAGCAAAGATGGATTGGGTCTAGAAGCAGGTAGAAGTGGTAAAGGAGGTCCCTGGGTTTCAAATGGAGATGGATGATCTATATCCATGAAATCATTTTGAGGAGCAGATATGGGTGCTTCTAAACCACTGCACAAGAGGCCATGCATAGATATATCAATGGCAGATATCTATGTATAAATTAGAACTCTGAACTAGAACAGTTGACTTACAAATTGCCATCTCCTTCAGTGTAGTGCGCATTTACAGCTTCATTGAGATTTCCACCATGCTCCTGATCACAAGCAAGAACGATGGATTAATAAGAGGTGCAAAAACATTTTCTACAATGGCAATAGAAATGTGCATTCACACCTTCATTGGCTTTTCTATATATATTTTTCCAGGTCTTAATCAAAATTGTGAGAGAATATCCTAAGAAATGTGTAATTTCAGAAAGTGATTAACTTCAAATCAATTATGCGCCACTCTCGTCTACACTTTCTACAGTTCAATTTCTTTCTGCAGAACAACAAAACCACACCACCAAATGCCAACAAGACCATATTCTACAATTACTTGAGTCATAGTGAGAACCTAAATAAGTTTAATTAGCAGTTGCTTCGATAATAGCTACCATTTGCAAGTAGAATCACTCTAAATAACAAAAAAAGACGGTCTTATTAATCATAAACAAAATTAGCAATTCCATAGAACCCTAACAACACTCAACAATCACAATACAGACAAGAATAGAGAAATAAAAATAGAAAATTAGAGAATTAAGCATCAATTGAATGCAAAAAATTGAAAGCAGGCAACACATTAGCAAGCTGATAGAATCGGAAATAGAAATGAAGAAACCTCGAGTCTCCGAAGTGCCACAGCCTCGGGCGCGCCGGTGATGCTCATGAAGGTGTCGATTGCTTCTTGATTGGGTGTAGCCATGTCCATCAAATGTTGACGATGAAATTTTCAGTGTTCGGCGAGAAGAACAGTGGAGATATTTGGGAGAAGTTGTGGTTTGGTGTGTGTAGAGTTGTAGAGCATAGGGTGCTGCGTGAGCTGAGCTGTGTCAGACAGATAGTTATGCTTTGGCCTTTGGGGGTTATTATGGTGAAATTGCTTGCTTGCTCCTCCACCATTATTCCACGTTTCTTCTTCTTCTTCTTTTTTTCTCCTCTATTTTATTACAATTAAATAAAAGCATATTTTTGTTGGTTTGTGACTAGCCAAATCTGTTACTTGTTGCCAAAGCTTGCTCATTTGGCTTTACCTTCTCTCCGATGGACAACTATTTTTCCAGGTAAAGATGTGAGTGTTTTCTTCAATGTTTAATATTCTAAATTTCTAATGCTCCATAAAGTTTATATATATATATATATATTTATAACTCAAATAATCATATAACAAAAGATGAAATTAAAACATGTGATTAATTATAATCCAACTCATTGATCTAAACAACTAAGCCTGACATAGACCATATACCTTGCAAGGAGCCACCTGGTTTGCATATGTTTGAACAAACAAATGCAAACATCACTAAAATCACTGCATTTCAAACATGTCATATAATGTGTTTTTTATTTGTCACATAAGCAAAAGTTTCTCTTGAGAAATTTCTCTACATTGATGAGCTTTAATTTGACTATCAGTCTACCATTTATTTTTATACATTTATAATACACTTGTCATAACGTTGTTGGTTGAAAAACATTAAATAATAATGAGAACTCAAGAGGGTTGGACCTTTGCATAGGGCATTGACCAAAAAAATGTCCTCTTACATTAATGGTCTTTTAAAAAAGTGAAAACCTTATATAGGTCAGTGAGGACCGTCATGGATTCACTCAGTAGGACCCTCTCACATATAAGATGATTAGAATATGAGTTGGCAAGGGACTCCACATTTGCTACCATTGTGAGCCATAACTGAAGGTTCTTGTGGAATAGTCGTCCTCTTTTGTACATGAAACATGGGAACACACAATTAAAGGGACCAACTACTCACATGTAATCATACGTCACTAGAAGTCTTTTTATTCACTATCGAATCCCGCGTAGCAGAACGACCCGTGTACACGATAAGAATCGAAGGACTCTCGGGCCGTACGTCCCTCCTTAGTTGCATCTCTGTCAAATTCCAACATACAATATACTAAGAAAATTACTATAATTAGTTAGATATTTGAAACAGAAATTCATACAAAAGAACTGTATGAATCCAAAACCCCACTTAAGTTCTAATGCAATGTTAAGAGTAAAAATGTACAAACTATGTATCAAATGGCTCTGAGTTGGCTTATTTATAGAGTTGACTATGAAAATATGTGAATTCTTCAGATGTTTGACCGCAGACACGCTCAACAATTCGTAAATAAATGGAAGATTATGGTTGAGTGTAAGCGACCTAACCTCCATCTACAATGTATCTGTCCATTTCTCACTTCAAAGCTCAATCCAAAAGGCGGCAAGGTCATATATCGTAATTCAAGTTCTCCAAAGGGGCAAAATCGTAAAAAGGTTAAGCAAAATACCCTGACCAATAGCGAACTCGCTTCTCTAACAGTCGCTGACCTCAGGAATGACCACCCCCTCCACCTGTCCGCACCGGATTGCTCCTCCTCACAGGCCGCTGATACGTGGTGGACAATGTTCCGGCCCACGAATCATACACGAAAAACTATATTATTATTTAATGTGAATAATATTAAAAAATAATCGGCGACCACCCCGATATATCGAAATCGAGCTATGCGCAATTGCGCAGCCTATCTCCGGCGGCGACTCTCCGGGGAGAGAACCAATGGACGGCGAGAGTTTACAGACCAGGCTCTACAGAGCTCTGGTGGATCGGTGCCAGAGCCTGGAGGAGAGCCACGCCAGGATTCAGGAGCAGTTGGATGAGTTCGCAGGACAAACGAATCAGGAGGCGGTGGACTCCGATGCCGGACTGTTCACGCCGGAGTTCGGCTGGGGAAGAATTCCCGGCAACTTCTCGCGGCGGAGCCCGTTCAGGAGCTTGCTGGAAGCGCTGGGTCACGCGGTTCATGTTTGCAGAGCTTCTACCGAAGAAATCGTGTACTGGTATGTGCAAATTTGATTTTCTCTGCTGCTCAGATTCAGTTTTCTTCTTCTTAAAGCTCTTTCGATTTTACTTTATGGTTTTCGGAAATGATTTTGAACTGCTGGCTTCAATTTGGGCGGGCTCAATCTAAAATCGGACTGGTTGTGAATTGTGATGGATTCTAATGAAACAGTAGATATTGGAAATCAAACCCGAGTATGTGTTAGTTGAAGCATATGCTATAGTTGAGGAATCAAGTCAATAGAGCTAGAAAATGCGTCTGTCTTTTTACATGTGTCAGTTTGGTGGTGATGGGACTTAGTTGAATCCAGTGAAGCTGTTTGTTATAAGTCCACATCGAAATTTCTATGGCCATTTCTTTATTTGGGCATTATAGAGTTTTAGATTTTGTTTTGAAATGGTGAGTTTGTGGTTGAGGGTGGATCTTTTGGATTGAGTATCGCCAATCAATTATATACACCTAATTACTACAGTTGCAGAGCTATTTAGTGGGAGGAATCTGTAGGACTACTTTGTTTTTTTGCAACTTATGGCAATTTACTCCTTAATTAAAGACATTAATAGTGAGTTCTGTCAAAGCTACCGGACTACCGTAATGAATTTGTTTGATGGAATTAATTTTGCATATGCCTCCGAGAAGTAAAAGATATTAGTTTGTGCTTGGAAGTAGTTATGACATTACTATTTGTTCTAGAACATTTTATTGATGTGTGACACTAGAAATTGGATAGCAAAAATTATGTAAATTTGTGAGAAATGGTCCCCTTCTCTTTCATGATAGTTCAACTGTTCAACAGAACACGATATTTGAATATAAAAACATAAACACGATATTATCGTTTATGTTATAGCTGTGACCTCCTCATGCTGTACAACGATACATTTTGCTTCTCTTATAGTAATTAGTCTACTTTTGGAAATTATATTTCTACAACTGGTGTGATGCAATTTAACTAATATAAAGATCTCGAATCAAACTCACAATGAAAATAAACAATTTATCTCACCTTAGCTCAGTTGTTTGTAGGGCTATCAAGTAAAATGTTACTACAAATTTTCTGTGTGTTTGCCTTTTTGTTTCAATATGTTCAGTTCCTTCTTGCTGAAGTGAAAAAAATGTTCTTCAGGAATCGTGCTGCTGAAAAACTTTTTGGATGGAAGGACTATGAAGCAACTGGACAAAAACTTACTGAACTCATCATTTCTGAAGAATACTATACATCTCACCGTAAAATCATGGCAACTCTAAAATCTGGGCAGTCATGGGCAGGTCAGTTCCCTTTTAAGAATAAGTATGGTGAAGTATTTATGGCAATAGTGACAAAAAGCCCATTATATGAGGACGGTGAGCTTGTTGGTATTGTTACGGTATCAAATGACGCAGCGACATTCAATAGTGTTAATTCTGAAAACTTGAGAAGATATCAACATCTTGCTAACAGCCAAGATAGAGACTGGGAAAAACACTTGAAAGAGATTCAGTGGCAACCGCGGAATCGGATTGCATCAGTGCCACAGATTGCATCATCTGTTTCCAAGCTGGTGCTTATGTGTTCCACTTTTCCATTATCTTTTTTCATCCTGTTTTCTGTTCTCTAACGCTCAAATTTTGGAAGCTTGTTATGAACTGATACTGTTGGCTCCATCAGGCCTCAAAAGTCCTGGTGGGGAGATATGCAGATGAGAATTGCAATACTTTTGTAATTCATAAGGACATAGAGATTTCTGCTGCAGATAATGGAGATGTTAAATTGGAGAAGCCCCCTACACTAGTAAGCTCTTTTTCTATTGTTGTGGTGCTTAATTTATATGTTCTCAATGGATTAGGTGAAAAAATACATGTAATGTGATTTTTACCCCTCCAGGCAACATGTTCGTATCCAGTTCACACAATGGGAATACTCAAGTGAAAGGAGGAGCTTTCTGAATTATGAATGCAACCTCCTAAGATTTTATGCGGTTTCATTTTTCAATACCACAATCTAGTAGAATTTACTTTAACAACCTATAAGTATGAATGATATATTCTATTGTGCCATTAATAGTTCAAAATTCAGTGCTTAGGAATGTATTATAAATCAGACTCATGGCCCAATAAAATCCTATTCACCTCAAAAAATTATAGTACGCTGTATGCAGCTTGCCTTTTTAGCATCTTTCCTTCATAAAACAATGAAAATATTTCTTGAACTATTTCTTTGTGATTGACTGTAGGCAGCAAAGGTCTTAGCAAAATTGCGCATCAAGGCAACAGGCAACAGTAGAAAAGAAGATGACGTTGGTGTTCAAAGATACGGCACAAATAGTACTTTGAACAACAAGGTGGGAAATGAGCCTAAGGCAACCACTTCATGCCAATGCACTTCTTCCTTTGTATCTAAGAAAGCATATTCCAATGCATATCAACACACAATTCTGGATACTGTACAAGAGAATTCTACTGTTCCTTGTACAAGGATACATAGGAAGGACTTTGCATCATCTAACTCAGGATATCAGTTCCCAAGATTAGACTTCCAAGAGGATGCTAAGGACTCAGAGTCAGAAGCACTACACGCGAAATCTTTTGACATGGAAAATGAACGGCAAAGACATCCAGATTGTAAACAATTTCCGAGTTCAGGGGAGAGCATTGGCAGCCATGCAAGTTCATTAAGCAAAGGAGAAAATGAGCTGGGCTCTGTGGTAAATTGTGAGATTCAGTGGGAACACCTACGTCTAGGAGAAGTTGTTGGACAAGGTAAGGCCCACTTGCTATAAGCTATAGTGTATTATGTTCTTTAAAATCATTTCTGTTCTCTGAGTAGGATAGGGTTAAGTGGACCCTGAAACACTTTTTTTTCCTCGTTATTCACTATTCACATGATGCTACATTATCATAGCCCTCTCCTGAGAAGGGTATGTCCAGACTAATCTGAACTTCAAGTTGTATAATTTGATTAAATAAGGAAATGATATATCTTCAGTTGTTGAATACAGGGTTTTGGGGATGTCTTTAATCCATGTTCAATTATTTAACTTCTAGCTTATATGTAAAAAATATTGCCTCGCAGGTTCCTTTGCGGTAGTCTACCGTGGAATATGGAATGGATCAGTAAGTTCCTAAACTGTATAGCTCATTTCTAAGTAAGAGTGTTAAAATCAAACATCAGGACTATATGTTATTGCCTCTCAGGATGTTGCTGTTAAGGTTTATTTTTGGAATGAATTCAGCGAAGGAACATTACAAGACTGTAAAAAGGAGGTACTTCTGCTACCCAACATTTTCATATTGTATATAAATGTTGTTTGTTGAATTAACATGTCATTCTTTCATACTTCAGATTGATATAATGAAAAGATTGAGACATCCAAATGTATTACTATTCATGGGGGCAGTCTATTCACATAAGCGACTTGCCATGGTCACAGAGTATTTACCCAGGTAACAGTGCTTTCAGTTCTTTTTCAGAGGCAATCTAATAACAGAGTGGTTGAACTTTGTCTAAAATGGTAATCTCAAGTGTCATATATAGTCGATGCTTCATTAGTTTCTAGAGGAAATGCATTGGAATACTTGTGGTTATTGGGGTCATACTTGACATGATACCTGTGCATGCATGCTTGGAATCAATTGCATGAAAGCTCAGATTCTACTTCACCAGATATTTCCTGTGCCAATTTTTTCATAGTTGTTCATCAAATGGTCAGGGGAAGCCTCTTTAAAACGCTGCACAAGAACAATCAAACACTAGACGTCAGACGACGTCTGCTGATGGCTTTAGATGTTGTAAGTTCACTTTCACTAATGTGTGTGTGTGCGCGATGTGCATATCTCTCACTTACAGCCCAGTGGAAGGCTGTCATACTCCCAGCTTTTAGATTTTCACTCTTAATTCTATTTGTTGCAGGCTAGAGGAATGAATTATTTGCATCGCAGAAATCCACCAATAGTACACAGGGACTTGAAATCTTCTAACCTGCTGGTTGATAAAAACTGGACAGTTAAGGTAATGCATTCTGGAAATGCTGTTTAAATGTTGGTGGCAGATTAGATATTTGCTATTCATTTTTACATATGGTCTAATTTTCTCAAGGTTGGAGATTTTGGCTTGTCGAAGTTGAAGAATGGAACTTTCTTGTCTACAAAATCAGGAAAAGGAACTGTAATGATCTTCAGCTTCTCGTTCTCACTCTGTGTTATATGGTGATCACTTTTTGCCACTAGTCCATTCTTTTATGTTGACATGTTTCCTCCCCTTCCAATGCAGCCTCAGTGGATGGCACCAGAAGTCCTACGAAATGAACCTTCAAATGAAAAGTAAGTTCTGTAAATTGAACTACAAAATATTCTATAAAATGGTCTAACAAATCATTTCCTATTTTCACATTCCTAACATGTAACATGCGGGTTTCCACATGGATGAGTAACTGATCAAAATTAACCAGTCACTATATGTTTGTTGTTCCAACATTTCGCTAATTATGACAAATCTCCAATTGGAAACAGGTCTGATGTGTTCAGTTATGGCGTCATTGTATGGGAGCTGATGACAGAATGCATTCCATGGGACAGCCTAAACTCCTTACAGGTCTCACTCTCACTATGTAGTGGATTCACATAATTTTCCTTACTGAAACACTAAATAAAAATATAAAATGTCTCGTTTGTGATTTTGGAATAAGGTTGTTGGAGTGGTAGGCTTCATGGATAGAAGATTAGACATACCAGAAAGCGTCGATCCCCAGGTTGCATCCATTATATGCGACTGTTGGCAAAGGTGTTGAATCACTATTCTAATAACTGCCTTCTCTTACGTACTCTCATTGAATCAAACATGTTAGCGAGAGTAGCTTCATTAAATCCGTGTTGTGTGTGGTGTAACGACAGTGATCCAGGAAATCGTCCATCATTTGAAGAAATAATACAGAGAATGACGGGCTTGGTCCAGAAAGCTGTGGCCTTGCCAACACGGAGAAACAATCGATAGCAGTGTTGTTCATGTTTTTAGCATTACCATACACTTATATAGCTTTTACTGGTACATACATATATGTAATTCTATATATATATATTATATAGTATAGTGAATAAAAATGGAATCAGAAGTTACAGCATAGTCCTAGTTGAGTAGAGGCCCAAGACAGTGAAGGCGATGGGCTCAAAATTGAGTCGCAGTTTGTGAGTATTTCAAAGTTAACACGAAAAAGGCAGTGCCGTTTCAAAGCAATTAAGGTGATTCTGACAGGAGTTGCCATAAAAAGGAGATCATGTGGACCTCTTTATTACTATTGTTTTGTTTTATTTACTTTCAGGGGCTTATGCCCAACCGACCAATTTTTGGTTTCAAGGCCCTAACCTAACCAATACTATTATAAATTACTATCTACTTATTTGAGTTGTGCATAATTGTTTGTCCGTAATCGGCGGCAGAAGTAGTGTTCAGTGGCTACGATGGCCCTCCTAGCATTAAGCCATTAACAATAGCATTTATTTAAAGAAAAGACAAAAATAGGGATGAGCTATTAGCTATAGATGGGATTGCGCAGTGACATCAGCTACATCTACAAAAATAGGGATGAGCTATTATCTCCGGTTGTCACATTCCGTTACATCCTTGGGCAAAAGGTAACTAAGACTTTTTGTGTACTCTGTTTTCAATGGTGGAGCCTTGCTGACTTCAATGTACCTTCAATTTATGTAATCTTGGTTTATTTTATACTTATTTTGCTACATCCCTTTTATATATAGAAGGGTCAAAGGTTTTTTTGGTACCCAGACTTTTTTTGAAAACTCAATTTGGTACCTATTCTTTTATTTCGCCCAATTTAGTACCTAGACTTCAATATC
>JAYMTF010004497.1:0-13060 GCA_036897485.1 Pelargonium nanum | reverse complement strand
TATTTTTTTCTACAAGTACTATTGCAATAAGCTACCATCTAAATTCAATTGAATAAAATTGAATTTAATTTTTATTTTTAAGTTATTATTAGTTTACTAACCCGTGCAACGCACAGACTCTTTTGCTAGTAAAGAGATGATGAGTTGAAACTTGAAGGCCCCAATAAAGAGGAAGTGGAACAGTTACTCTTTTAATGTCTAAAATTCTCAAAAAGCAAGTTTTTATTTTTTAATATATATTCCATAATCCATACGGGTCACCATTAATGCTCCAGTCTGGTCCGAGTCCGGTCCAGGTCAGACTTAATGAACAACCCTCATTTCTATTACATAATTCATTGCATATGGCTTTTCAATTTGTGAGAACACGGATAATGGATCTTGAATAGTTAGAGTTTGTTTGGTAACTCCATTGTCCAAATTATATTTGAATAAATGAGGTAAAATGAATATAGAGAAGTCTATTGGTAAAAAGAGTTTGAAGGAAGACGAAGGGTACGTAGATTTTGAAGAGGCTTTATAGGCCACCAAGGCAATAATACAATGTGTTATATGATAACCTGAACCTGAAAAGAGCATATTGTGTTCGGTTACGAGCTTCTAGCCAAAGACCAAGAAGAGGGTTATGGGCACATTTATTTCATACTGAAGAGTATGGGAAAGGCTCATCGTCAAGTATTAATATTTTCGATAGACGGATCAATCTCTAGTGATTGTCAGGAACAATGAGTTTTTGGATGAGACGGTTACCATAGATGGAAAGAGGAGGAAGGTGTATTAGTGTAGAAAACCTTGCAGAAGGTGAACCTCAAGGAGCAGGCTCGCTTGGTCAAACGAGTACTTTATGTTGGAACTATCGTGGTTTTGGAAATCTAAAGACAATCCGAGTCCTTTGGGACTTAATTAATATGTTATTGTAGGTCAAAATTCCTATTCATAATAGAGACGAAGAAAGATAGGAACCAACTAAGAAAAGTAAGAACTCGGTTATGTATGGTTGGTTGTTTTGCCTTTGACAGTAGGTCTAAATGGAGGTTTGGCCCTACTTTTGAAGGTCCCAGGTAGTAGGAGACAACTAGGAAGATCAAGGATCTTTAATGATGCACCTATTTGTCTTGAGGAATGAGGCTTGTGTATATTTACTAAGTTTTAAGAGACCCTATCCATGGCTCTGTGTAGATGATTTTATGTTGTTTACGCATGAGAAATTGGGAGGCAATCTGCATCCGTCTTGGCTATTTTCTGGGTTCAATATGGTGCTTTATGATGCGGGTCTTTTGGATATAGGGGTGCGGGGGAGGGGGTTAGGGCTGAGCAAAAATATCTTTCACCCGCCCAATCCGCCTAACCCACCCGCGAACTGCACCGTTATAATCCGCTCCGTTGGGCCCGTGAATCAGTGTAGCCCAAAAAATAATAACCCGCTACTAAAACGAATGGCCCACGGTTTTTATAACCCCAAACCGCGAGCCAAACCGCTCCGCCCGCTAGTAAGTATATATAACACTTATCTTCTTATGAAACCCTACCCACAAACAATGGAGGCGCCGTTCTCTTCGTCTCTTCTTCTTCTTCTTCTCTCTCTCTCTCTCTCTCTCTCTTCATTTACTCTTATCTCTCTCAAGTCTCTTCATTTTCTCTTTTCAGATTCAATGATTCTCTACACTTTCTTCACTATTTATAGGGAAGTGAAGAAGAGTATTTCAATTGTGAAGATTGAAAATGATGAGTGAGAGGACAAAATTTGTTTGTCTATATCATCTCCTCTGCTAGGTTTAGTTTTTGTTTCTCCTTTTCAAATGGTTTCAATTCTATTCTTTTGTTTCAATCTATTCTAGATTTACTTTCATTATATACCATTTGTCCATGAGTTAATTTTGTATTTAGATTTCGGTTTCTTCTTCTTCTTTTTCTTCAGATCTAGTGACATGCATAGGGAACTGAATTTATTTTATATAAATAAATTTTGATTTCACTCTATTCAAGTGATTGCATGTTCAAATATGTTGAGTTCATTTTCGTTTTGGATTTGAATATGAAGAAATCAAAGTTGTATATGTATTTTTGTTTTTAGATTCAGTTTTTACTGTAAAGAAATTTATTGAATTATTTCTCCGTTTTTGTGTTCTCGTTTTCAGATTCGTTGATAGTAAAAGTTGTATATGTTATTTTGTTCTTTTTGTTAATTAATGGTTTAGGGTTTTGTTTTATTTTTTGTTTCTGATTTATTGTCATTTTGATTTCAGTTTCGATTTCTATATAAGTGATCAAGATGTGGAGAAGATATTTTGTTCTGTCATTATATTTATTTGTGCGAAACATTGTAATTTTCAACACAATGGCTAATAATACAATAAAACTGGCTAATATCACATATAATATGATTCAAATGATCTAATTGTAGAATCTTTCTTTTCAAAATAGCTAATATCATGAAGGCTATTATCACTCTCAAATGAGGTGTGCTTAAAAAATCAATACAATATCATTCAAATTCAAATAAACTTATAACAAACTCATTGCAGTTATTGCACTTTAAGCCCAAGTCCAATGCAACGGGCGGATAACGGTTAATCCGCTAAACCGCCCGTGATCCGTCACAAGTTAAACCGCTTAAAATAATTAATAAACAAATGGCTGTCGGCTTATATATTTACAAATCGTGATGTAGCTGGCGGATTAGATATTTGGGTCATGGAGCGGATTATCCGTCCGTGAACACCCCTAAAGGGGGTGGCTTGTACATGTGGATAAGAGGGTTGGATATGGATCCGAGAATTTAGGAGCGGCTGGATAGGGTCTTTGGTTTGAGTAGTTGAATGGACCTTTTTGGGAGTCGGACATTGACGAATATATTGTTCCTAATATTAGATTATTGCCCCACTTCATTGAGCCAGTACAATCATGATTTTATCAACAACATTGGATATAGTAGGTACTGAAGTTTCAAATGCATGCATTCAGTACTTGAGAGAGTTCGAGTTTTTGGAGGGAATTAATGCTACCACGATCGCTCTTATTATGAAGAAAGTTGACCCGAAAGTTGTGGGGGATTTGAGGCCAATTGTTCTATGCAATATGGTGTACAATTTGGTATACAAAATGTTGGATGGTAGGCTAAAATAGGTCCTCTTAGGTTTGACATCAGAAACTCAAAGTGTTTTTTTGTTGCAGAGTCAGTCGATCACAAATAATATTTGTGTTGCCAATGAGGTGATACATTAGATGAACAGGAAAAAGTAGGGGTGAATGGTTGGTAAGCCATGCAGCTAGATATGGATAAGGCTTATGATAAATTAGAGTGGAAATACCTCAAGGAGTTGATGCGTTTGCTGGGATTTAATGAGATATGGGTCCAATACGTCATACTCTATGTTTGGACAGTGAGTTTTCGAATTAGTTTCAATAATGAAGTGTTTCTAAAGTTCAACTCAGATAGATGGCTCAGGTAGGGAGATCCCTCATCTCCCTATTTGTTTTTTATACGGGCTGAGGGGGTTTTGGGTTTGGTAGGCGGCGGGGGGGGGGGGAGAGAGAGAGAGAGAGGTGTCAGGCCAGCTTGTGGGGCGTCAAATTAGTTGCACTTTCCCTCGAGTTTCGCATTTGTTCTTTGATGATAGTTCGATAATATTTTTTAGGGTAAATATGGAGGAAATTGCTATTTTGAAGGAGGTACTCTTGGATTATGAGTTGGCATCAGGCCAATAGGTAAATTTTGAAAAGGTAAAAGATCAGGATTAGTCCATGAACTATTCATTTTGTTCCAAAATAGTCCATGAATTTTATTTTGTTCTGTAGCAGTCCAAATTTGAGAATTTTGTTCCGCCATGGTCCCTACCGTCAAGTCGTTTAACAGAATTCGTTATCTCACGCTGACGTGTAAATTTTTTTACAAATCACACACGTCCACGCCGATGTGGCAGTCCACGTCAGCATCACATCTGAAAAAATTAGTCACGCGTTTCCCACGTGATCTACCTCTTCCCGCCCAAGACCCTCCGTCTCCTTCTTCGATTCTGTCATCGTCGACGAAGCTCCATGCGCAAGTTGAGAAGTAGAAAGTGATTTTCAACTGTCAAATTTGAAGGAGACAATGAGGAATCTTCTGCTTGGAAAAGAGACAACACCAGCACGAAAGAGACAGCCTAGGGCAATGAGGAAGGCTTTTTTGGACCTGATAGTTCGAATATCCAGGTATGAGAATATTTGTTTAACTTTTCATTTGTCTGATTAGGGAACGATTAGGCACAATTAGGGTACGATTATGGGTGGTTTATGTTGCAATGTCATTTTTTATATATATTTGTTTGAATTACAGCATGAGTACTTATGTTGGGGGTACATTTGATGGGGGCAGTGATGGAAAGAAATATTTGAATTTGAGGGTGCATTTAGGTGGTAAATTTATCAATGGTGGTACAAAATATGTTGGTGGGAAGGTAGAATCAATTTACCTCAACATAGAGACACTAAACTTTTGGAGAGTCATGAAGTCTATTAAGGAACTGGGGTATTCCAATGTGGCCAAAATGTATTACAAAGTTCCTGTATCTAAGAGGAAATTTAGGTATTTGAGAATGTCCCTACTGTGATGATGATGAGGCTGTTGGAGATATGTTAGAATGTTATTACAAAGAATGTGAAAAAATAGACTTGTACATTCGACATGGTGAGAGTTTGGCAGCTTCACCCAATGATTGGATGCCTGAGTTTGGGACCAGACCTGGAGATTTTACAACACCAGCAATTATGTCTAATGCAAGTGACTGTGCTAGTGGGCAAGGTCATGTAGTATTGCAGAACTCGCATTTAGGATAGAGAGTATGGTTGTAATTTGGAGTTTGAAGGGGGGATGAATGTGATGTAGTTATTAAGGTGGAGTGTGTCCAGCAAGAGGACTTAAATGGAGGGACAGGAAGTGTAGAGGCAACTGGAAATGAAAGGTCCAAGGAGGGTGGGAAAGAGGTAAATGACAAAGAATGAGTAAATGCATGTGACATGGTTGTTGTAGGGATAGGTGTAGACATTCATGGCACTCAAAATGCACATAATAACTGTGATGGACCATTGATAAGTGATAACATTAGTGATTTAGGTGCAGAGTTTAATGAAAATGGGGCTGGTAATGATAAGAATTTTGATGCTAATGTTGGAAATTTGGCGGCTAATGAAGTTGAAAATGAGACCGCTAATGATGAGAATGGTGAACTTCATGTTGGTGATGTGGGGGCTGACATGGCTATTGAAGGAGGGGAAAACTAATGCTGAGAATTGTGATGTTAATGTTGGTGATTTAATGGCTGATGATGTTGGTGATTTTGGTAAAGACAATGATGTTGAGGCTGTGTAAGAAGAAGATGCAGATCAAGAAGCATCTGATGCTGAAAATGGGGATGAGTTGGATGAAGTTGGGGAAGAATAAAATGTGATTCTTGTCGAGGCTGATAGAGTGATTAAGAGTTTGAAGAGGCCATAAAGAATGTACTTAGAGGAGCAGATAGGAAGAATGAGATTATGGACATGTTGTCTAAATTTCCTACAGTGGGAGAAGTGTGTGATGAAGAACAATTTGTTGATGGGCAAGGTGCAAATGTAGAAGGTGCAAATGAGGGTGGTGGTAATGTGCAAATTGGAGTTGGAGATGCTAATATTGAACAACAAGCTGCTAATGGAGCTGCTGAACATCCTATGCATGAAAATGGTGAAAGAAGAACATGTATTATAGAAACATGTGTGTACCACAACTCAGATGATGAAGTGTCTGTTTACGCCGATGATGATGATGCTTCTGAAACTAATATTGCTCGGAGAAGACCCGATGACATGACTTTTATGTATAATTATGATGGTCCATTTAGAGACTTCTTTGTGGGAATGAAGTTTCAAAATGTGAAGGTTGTGAGGAAGGCTGTAGGGAGGTATAGTATACTATTTTGAAGAGGTTCAAGGTGCACTATGTGAAGAATGATAAGAAAATGGTACATGTGAAGTGTCCAGAGGAAGGGTGCCCTTGGAGAATATATATTTCACCAATGAGGAAGCATAGAAGGATCAAAGTTAAGACTTATGTTAGTCATCACACATGTGAGGAAAAATTTGACAATAGAAGGGTCACAAGTAGGGTAATTGTTGAATATTTAAAGAACGTAATATTGTTGGTGCCCACTATAAAGACTGAAGCCATTATGAATCTAGTGTGGAATAAACTAAAGGCTAGGGTTAACGAAAGCCAGTGCAGGAAAGCTAAGTTCTATATATTCCAAGACAAGAGGAATTAAGGAGTTTATGAAAGAGTTTGAAGATATTAGGAGGTATGCAGAGGAGCTGAGGGTTAGCAACCCATGAAGCACAACAGAGCTCCGTAACTTTTTTCCAAGACCAGGAGCTCAACCATACTTCAAAAGATTTTACATATGATTTGCTGCTTTGAAGAAGGGTTTTCTTGAGGGATGTAGACCATTCATTGGTTTGGATGGATGCTTCCTAAAAGGCATGGTGAAGGGAGAGAATTGGTTGCTGTTGGCCGAGATGGGAACAACCAGATGTTCCCAATAGCTTGGGTCATTGTGGAGTCTGAGTCAAGATCATCTTGGCAATGGTTCTTAGATATGCTAAGTAGGCATTTTGGACTAGGGAATGGGAAGGGTTGGATACTAATTTCTGATCAACAAAAAGTTAACTCATTAACTTGGTTTTCAAAAATCTGAGATTAAAGTCACATGTGTTCATAAAGTTATTAATTGTTTTTTTCTTGCTGAACATGGACTCATTAATTACGGCTGTGGAAGATGTGGTGCCTGAAGCTGAGCATAAATGTGTGTGAGACACCTTTAAGGGTGATGACCTTAAATTGAAGTGTTGGGGTGCATGTAAGTCTCCTAACCTTTGTAAGATGTGGGAAAACTTGAGTGATTTGGTATCAATGTGTCCTGAGGGTTTTGTCACTATGAAGGAAAAGTTGCATCCCAAATACTGAAGTAGAGCATTCTTTTGATTCATGTTGTGACATAGTAGATAACAATATTTGTGAGATATTTAATGGAGTCCTTGTATGAGCTAGGTCCAAACAATTCATTAGTATGCTAGAAGATATTAGGCTTTATGTGATGAAAAGATTGCGTGAAAAGAGAGACCTAGTTGAAACAGTCATATGCTCCTAGGATTCATACCAAATTGCTTCATTACAAACTGTTGGGTGGTGATTGTACGCTAGCATGGAATGAAATTGATGGTTATAAGGTTAGGCCTGGGGAGGAGAAACATGTTGTTTTACTTGGCAAGAAAACATGTACTTGCATAAGACGGCAATTGAAAGGGATACCTTGTGCACATGCTTGTGCAACCATTACACATGAGAAACATGAGTTTGTTGGGTATGTTGCTGACTGGTTCAAAGTGTCATGCTATACGAAGACATATCAGTATGCTTCAACCTGTTAAGGAAATGCAAGATTGGCCACCATCAACCATGATGCCACTACTGCCTTTTGTAGAAAGAAAGATGCCAAGGAGGCCGAAGAAGCACAAAAGAAGAAGGGAAGAAGGAGAAAGGGTGTTAAACAACCCTACAACAATCACAAGGAAAGGAAAAGTCATGGTGTGTACTTTACGCCACAAACCAGACCATAATAAGAGGACTTGTGATCTCAATCCAAACAAGGTAAAATATAATTGTGGTATTATTTGATTTATGGTAGTCATTGAGGGCTAATTTGTTGTTGGTTACATTGTAGGGAAAAGGAAAAATAGAACAACAAAAGGAACAACAAGATGGACAAAAAGCACCTCATCAAGAGGGACAACCATCACCTCATCAAAAGGGAGAACAAGCTGTTGAAGAAGAGGGACATGAGCCAATCAATGAACAACAAGTACCTAATGATGATATTGTGCTTCCCACACCTGCCTAAGATGAGGGAGAAGCACCACCTGTTACTAAAAGGCCAAGAACATCTAGAATAAGGCTTGCAAACAAGGTAAATATTAAATACCAATTTATGGTTTATTAACAATAGTTCATGTTCAATGTTAATTAATGAAAACTTGTCTTGTAGGGAAAGGAAAAAACTTCTGAAATTGTAGCTCATAGTCATGCACGGGATGAGGGTGATGCAATACAAATTCCTAAAAGACCAAGAACAATCAGGAAAAGGCTTACACCAACTGATTATGGTGTATACATCAATCCTGACACTGGACATCAAATTTTACATGTAAGGAATGGAGTTAATGCTATGTTCATTAAATGTATACTACAATTGACCAAATGTTTATTGAATCGGTCATGGTTTGTGCAGCCTGGAAGACCTAGCCAACAAGTACTTGGAGTGGATAGACAAGGAAAGGAGAAGCAAGCTAAAGGAAAAGGGAAAATGACAGAGGGAGCTAAGAAAAGGAAGACAACTTCTCATGTTTGGATCCCATAGAACACTTATGTTTGTGGAGTTCTTTTTTGAAGAAACTTTTTGGAATGCATTAGTTTTTGGAGTTAGTTGACTGTTGAAATGCATATGTAGTTTTTGGAGTTAGTTTGCTGTTGAAATGCGTATGTAGTTATTGGAGTTAGTTTGTTGTTGGAATGCACATGTAGTTTTTGGATATCAATTTGTTGTTGGAATAGACATAGATTGGTTTTTTTTTTTTTTTTGTATGATCAGGGTCCATCTTCATGTGGATGTGTAACACAAAAACAATGAAATGTACTACTCTTTATTCCAACTATTCTTATGTTATCAGATATGACCAAATGAATTACAGGTTCTTGTTTGCTTTAGTTCACATTCATTTTCAATTTGTTGTATGAAGAAGATGAGAGAGTTAATACAAAAGATAAGAGACTTTCATTAAGCCAAATATTGTTACATTCAAAGCACAATGATTCCAACCAAAACTACCCTACACTAACACTGACTCATTTAAACTAAGCAAGACAATATGTAGTTTGAGTCTTCACTTTGGTTAAACCAAGCAAATTGGACATGAGATACAGGACGACAAGACCAACAAGCAAAACAATTATAGTTTTCCACTTCCCTTTACGATCACAGGTTGTTGGGAACTGGTTTGATGCAAGTGATGAGTTCTCATTTTAACCAACTGTACCACCAAGAAAGGCTCCATCCACATGTTGCATGCTTCTACTTCCAGAATTCTTGTAATCCTGCTTTCCAGCCTACAATTTTTTATTCTCTTCATGTAGCTCCATAAACAAACTAGCATAACAAGGGATGTTCAATTTCGCATCATGCCATCTCCAAGAAAAACATCCACCCTCATCCTCCTTCAATTCAAAAAAAAATTATCCAAATCAGAGAACCATCAAATTAAATTCAATGCAAAAAAATTCAAAATTAACACAAACCGCTTTCACGCAACAGTAAAACCTCCGTCCAGGGTTCTCCGGCGTCCATGATGAGATTATCGGTGCCCTCATTCCGCAATCACACCTCACAGTTGGACCATAATGCGCTAGAAATTTCTCTCGCTTGTATTTCCCCATTGATGTAAAATCAAGCAAAACCCTAACACGAAATCAAGCAAAATCAACCTAAATAAATTACCAATCCCACTAGAGGCTGACCACTCAAAACCTTGAATCGAACAACACCAGATTCGCTTCACAACTATGATATTTTCAGCCCTAGCGCGTGCTTTTCGAGGAAGAAGACGCAAGAAGAACGTTAAGAAGAGGTAGATCGCGTGGAAAATGCGTGACTAATTTTTCCAGATGGGATGCTGGCGTGGACTGCCACATCGGCGTCGACGTGTGTCATTTGTAAAAAAATTTACACGTCAGCGTGAGATAACGGATTCTGTTAAACGACTTGACGGTATGGACCATGGCGGAACAAAATTTTCAAATTTGAACTGCTACAGAACAAAATAAAGTTCAAGGACTATTTTGGAACAAAATGGATAGTTCAGGGACTAATCTCAATCTTTACCTTTTGAAAAGTCCTCAACAATTTTTTGCCCAAACACGTCTCTTACTATTAGGGAGGCTGTCTATTCTTGGTTGGACATTCAAAGGTGGATGTTTTGGGTGTTCCGGTTGGGATAAGAAGCTAAATATTGGAGTTTTCAGGAGGTTTCTGGATGTGGCGCGGGAAATGAGGTTCTTCTGAAGTTGGTAGCACAGACTCTTCCAAGTATTTAATGAGAGTGTTTTTTTATCTCAAGAGGTGTGGAAGAGAGTTGGAGCCCATTTGGAACGCCTATTGGTGGGGCTCCAAGAATAAGGGGTAGAAAGTTATTCATTAGAAAGAATAAAGTCGGATGTGCTAGTAAGTTCTCAGGTGGTTTGGGATTCTGAAGTTTACAAGAGTTTAATATTGCTTTCATGGGTAAGCAAGGATGGATGCTAGCTTGGTTTTGAATTTGAGTTATACGTAGAGATCTTTTTTTTCGAGATGGTTGTTGAGGAGAATAGAGGATGAGAGATTGGTTTAGATTTTTTAAGGATTGATAATTAGGGGAAGTGAGGGTGTGGGTTGCTAGCTGAGGGTGTTGGGGGAGGGAGTGAGAGTGAACGAGTTGATGGTTTTGAGAGTAGGATCTTGGAATGAGGCTTGGCTGAGAGTTTCGTTCCCTATAGAGATCCAAGAGAAGAGCATAAATATTTAGTTGGGAATCCGATTGAGACCAGATGGTTGGAAATGGGTTCTAAGTTTCGTTGAAAATAATCTATTTAGAGCTTTTATAAAGTGCTCAAATTGGAGATGGTGAATGTTGTGGACATGGAGATGTGGTTGGGTCTTTAGAGAGCGCAGAGGTTCAACCAAAGGTTTTTTTTTTTTTTTGGAGCAAGGTGCTCTCACTGTTTTCCGGCTGCGACCTTGATTCGTAGAAAGAGAGTGGAGATTGATGAGTTATGTTAGACTTGCAAGGTGGCTATTGAAGATACCAATCACTGTTTGTTAAGCTTTCGAAAAACTCTACAGTTTTGGAGGGTAGTAGGCCTAGAGAGCTTGGCGTGTGGGAGTATTAGAGTCAAGGAATGGTTCTTGGAGGTTATGGAATGAGGAAATAATCAGATCGCTATATGTGAGCTGGAGTTTGTGGAGAAGAAGGAACAAAGTGATGTGGGAAGGAAGAGCTGATAATGAACAATAGCATATTCAGTTCGAGAGGGATGTAAATATCTCTAGTGATAGAAGAAGAGGCAAGCTTGGATTGTGGCTTAGTCAAATCGGAGCTGAGAGGTCAAGTGAGGTGAAACACGAGTAATGAAGTTGTTAGTTGGGGTTGACCGCCGTTTGGATTCATAAAAGTTAAAGTGGACGGAGAATCATTTGGATCAGGAGGAGGGTACGATGTTGGCTAGACAGCGAGGGATTGGGAATGACAATAAGAGATGGTGGGAACCACTGCTGGTGTGGCCGAGTCGAGGAGTTTGTCATAGTAGAGAGCTTAGCAATCCGAGAAGCTCTCTCATGGATCACGCAACTTGGGTTGCGAAATATTATAGTAGAAGTAGTCGCATAACAAGTTAGTTTAGATCTCAAATTAGAGTCTCAAAGCTTTTATTAAATATACTATAAATATCAACGGTTGTACTGAGTTGTCTTTCGTTAATCGGTCCACGAATAAAGTGACTTGTACAATTGCATGAGCCTCTTGTTTTTCTGTCTGGTCCTACGGTTTGGTGCGAGTCAGAATGTCATGTGGTGTTGACTCAGCTTATGACGTCTGAGAAGAAACAACCTTGGAAATCGGAACCGAACTAAGAACCTTGTTTATTAGTCCCATTCCATGGAGCAACACAAAATAATTGGAATCAGATAATATCATCAATGGATCACATTTACAAGCATGAGCAACATGAAGCTGAATCTGAAGGTGAAGAAAAGCAAAAGCCACAAGTCCTAGTGCTCGCGGAACCATCAGCTTTCGCAATTCACGGTTACCATATGCTCAACAAATTTCAACTGTTAAAGCTGTGGGAGTCATCGCTCCCACCGGAGCACTACTTGAGGACTCACGCTCACTCTGTCGAAGCCCTAATCTCCCCGGCCCTCTTTCCGGTCACCGCCCACACCCTCCGCCTGCTCCCGGCGTTGCGCCTCATTGTCACCACCAGCGCCGGCCTCGACCACCTCGACTTGCCGGCGTGCCGGAGCCGTGGAATTGCAATTGCCTATGCCGGAGCTATCTTTTCTCAAGATGCCGCCGATTTGGCTGTCGGCTTGTTGGTGGACACTCTCCGGAAGATTTCCGCCGCCGATCGATTCCTAAGAGAGAGGTCTTGGGCCGTCAGAGGAGACTATCCTCTTGGTTCTAAGGTCAGAGACTCTTGCGTTCCTTTTACACAAACAAATTGATACATTCCCTAATCGAGTTTGTTAGTTTGAGATTGTAGCCTAATTGAATCAGTAAAAAATTCAATTTGGTATTTGAACTTTCATGTTTTAACTCAATTTATTCTCAACTTTCGTGATTCCACACAATTTGGTCACTCAACTTCTTTTTTTACCCAAAATAGTTTTGAACTTTCAAATATTGACAAAAAAATGGTGATTGAAGTTTCAAATATTGACCCAATTTAGTCCTTGAACTTCAAAAGTTCATGACCAAATTGGGTAAATATTAGAAAGTTCATGGACTATCTGGGTTAAGAAATGTTTCGGAACTAAAATGAGTCGAAACAAGAAAATTCAGGGACTAAATTGAGTATTTTACAAGTCGAATTAAATATTTTTTTTTGAATTTTAAATCCATCTAACACCAAAAGTAGTGTAGATTGTTTTAGGAGAAAATTGTTGGAGGGAATTGGTGCCCAAGATTGAAGAAGAACAGCTACTGCCTAATGGGGTTACAATATTTTGTAATTCTGTTTTTCTTATTTGACAATGCCTAAATGTCAGTTGGGAGGCAAAAGACTGGGAATTGTTGGATTTGGAAGCATCGGCTCTGAAGTTGCTAAACGGCTAGAGGCTTTCGGATGCAGAATTATGTACAACTCGAGGAAGAAGAAGCCATTTGTTTTGTACCCCTTCTATTCCGACGTGCGTGAACTTGCTGCTAACTGTGATGTTCTTGTCATTTGTTGTGCATTGACGGA
>JAYMTF010004496.1:0-13060 GCA_036897485.1 Pelargonium nanum | reverse complement strand
TGTGTGTATGTGTTTTTTTGTTTTCCAGTTAAGTGATCAATAAAGAAAAGTGAGAAGCCAAGTAGAGCACATGAACCTGGAGATAATTTTGGTCAATGTAGCTATAGCAACTTTATTTTGGCTGAAAGGTGAATCAGTGAAGCATAAATTTGAACTTATCCCAAGAGAAAAGTAACATGAATCTCAATACTCAAAAGCCCAATTGATTCAAAACAATTCATTAAGATGATAATGAACCCACATTGGATTCCAAAAGAAAGATGGATGCTCATCAAGCCATAACAAGATGGGCATGCATGCAAAAATATGCACAAATCAAAAGTCTTTGTATATGATCAACTAAGTAAGTCTAAGGTCTCAAGATAATGGTATCGATGATATTTAAAGTGGTTTACTTCATGTGTTGTTGCATATGGCTAATACTATAGAATCAGATGCGTTCTTAAAATTAATTCGAAAGACAAATAAAATTTGAATGTGTGCAACTTAATTTGGAAGACATCCACACTGTACATCTTTAAAAGGAAAAAAGCAAAAAAAATATTTATTTTAATATTTCACATTGAAAAGCCGACTAATTATTATTAAACTTTATCTTAAAATATGACATCTCAAGTCACACATTTACTAATATGAGAATTTTGACATTGTGAACCCATCATATGCAATCTCATGATGAGTTCAATTGCTATTTTAGGAGGATAAATTGATGGATAATTTTGTTGGTTTGTGTATCTAGAATTGCATCATAGCTTTAGAATTGGGTTTGGAATAATAATAACAATAATAAGTTAAAAAATAAAAGAGAGAAGAGACATTCCAAATTTTCTTGGTGGGGTTTACTTGAGAATAAACTTTCACTAGCCACAAGGTTGTGAGTAGTGCCAAGAGAATAATGGGCAAAGAAATTAAAGGAGGTAGAAAGGGAGTGGACATGTGAAATCATCATGAATTTTAGAGACAACTTCAAAATTATAGGGAGAAAATTTTGAAGTTATTGTGCAACATGAATAGAAGTTTCGTGCACTGTGAGAATACATCTAATCAGCGCCATACGTCATTTCGTTAGTGATAAAGTAACATAATCTGCATCCCTAATATGTTGGTCTTGATTAGCGACAAATTTGCAATGGCAAGAGAAACGACAATGGATTTGGAATGCGTGTTTTAGTTAATCGCTAAATGATGATGTTGTGACTAATGTTGAAGTATGTCGTTGAACAACAACGAACAATCAATATAACTATTAGATACAAGTTGTCGCTATTGTGTTGTTAACCTGCCTTGACGATAAAAAAAATTTTGAAAATCTTAAGAATGATTTGGTAGCTAATCGTGCTGATTTTTGTAATGGTGCATTGAATCACTTTGTTTTTTTTTTTTTTATCAGCACATTGAATCACTTTGTTTTATGAACTTGAATCATATACAACATTTTTGCTTATGATGAAACCAAATTAACCAATGACAAAGGTGAATTGAAAATGATATTACTTGTTAAATTTCATGATGAAAAGGTACACAGTAGAGCACAATAAGCTTTTATTGAGAGGTCAATGAATTATATAACAATCATAAGTATATGCATGTTGTGGGGTTTTGGGTTCTTTTTTCTTTTCTTTTATTCATGAAGGAATTGAAGGCTAATTTGGATCAATTTGTTGCCTATACCACCCACAAGCTGCATAAAGCTTTTGCTTCTCATTTTTAAGTCCTCTAAGCTATGCCATTATATTCTTTTCAATTTCATTCAAATCAAAGTCCTTTTATGGTGTGGGTATGTTATAATAGGGACATAGGAAGAGACAAAAAGTTCCAACATCACCAGAGATAAAACTTAAAAAAGTAAAAAATAAATTATTTTTCACTTTTTTATAAATAAAAAAGAAAAACATTTTCTTTAGTCAAGAGGCTGAACAAATGATTTTAAAGAATTTTGTTCAGAATTAATATTAGTTGTTTGAAAATTTTATTGTTGTTTGTTATCCACCAATTGAACGGACGGGGCTTGAACCTCATACTTCTAAGAGAATTCAAATGTTTTAGACCATTTGGTCTAGTAGGCGTTGGTATTTCAATCAAAATTTGTTACCTCTAATGGTGAGATTGTGTAGACATGCAACCGTTTACCACACCTCGAGAATATTCTTTCTCCGAACGATTTTAAAATTGCATTATGGCTTCGGCTTGGTGCAACTAGCTAGAATTTCCTCTAAATATTTGTATGCATGAATGATCAATTCATGTGGTGCAAGGATAAAAATGTGGTGGGTCAAAATGGAAAGAGAGAGACAATAAGCAAAAGCAGTCCATAAAATGGACTGATCATCATCTCTAAAAACTAGATAGATAGTGACCTTGTAATTGAATTCTATATATACATTACACTCCTTAATTTGGAGAATATCAATCATCACATATCACAATTCACAGAGAGAGAGAGAGAGAGAGAGCAAGATTCTAGTATCAAATAAAGATCTATCCATTAGAGATCTTTGTGGGTTTTCTTGGAGTTTTCTTCACTATCCATATTGTTAATATTTGCTTCAGCCATGTCCAACATTAACTCCACCTCTTTGTCTGAGGATGCTGCTAGTGTTTCTTCTGTTGGTACCACAAAATTTGTCCATGACTTTGCTTCTTTAAGTCCTCTCCTCTCATCTTTATCTCCTCCTCTTGATGACCATCAACACCAACAACAAAACAACATCAAGAAGAAGAGAAGCCTTCCTGGCAACCCAGGTACTACTTATAAACAGGGTCGTCTCAATCATTTTGGATTGTGTGCGCTACACTAAAAATATTCATGGTTTCATCTTTGACCGAGCTTCTCAGCGCCAGATCTCGCTTGCTCATTTCTTCATTCCTCTTCTGGTTTCTCTGTTTCTTCGCTTCTCATACCCGATCTTCAAAAACTACAATTCAATATTTTACTCTCTTTAATTAGAACTAAATCAACAATAAAATATGAGTTGTGTTCTAAAATTAAAAGAAGTTCCATATTTCTTTTGTTTCTCTAGTGCATAGACCTACTAGAAAACAGCCCCTCCTAAACTAGGGCTCCTGTGTAGTTGCACATTTTGCATATACTAATTTAGGGTCAAACATATGAGTTACTGACCGACATTCAGTCACCATTAAAATCAATATATCTAACATGGCGCTTTGTGCCCATAAAGTCATTACAGGGCATTATAGGTGTAAGGGAGCGTCTAAACTAAAAAGACATGCTAAACAAAGAAAAAAAAATGCAAACTGGCTATTAAAATTACGAAACGTTTGAATTTTCGTGCTCATTCACGAACATCTACACATTTTCAAAATCAGTCTACATTGTTATGAACTTAAGTTTTCCATATATATAGGCTCATATATATATATATATAGCTGCTTTTAATTGTTTTGATTAATACATGCAGACCCAGATGCTGAAGTGGTTGCACTGTCACCAAAGACCCTTTTGGCCACCAACAGATTTGTGTGTGAGGTGTGCAACAAAGGGTTTAAGAGAGACCAGAACCTGCAGCTCCACAGGAGAGGCCATAACCTTCCATGGAAGCTCAAGCAAAGGAGCTCCAAAGAGATGATGAAGAAGAAAGCTTATGTGTGCCCAGAGCCATCATGTGTACACCATCACCCTTGTAGGGCTCTTGGTGACCTTACAGGGATCAAGAAACACTTTTGCAGGAAACATGGAGACAAGAAGTGGAAGTGCAACAAATGCTCTAAGCTCTATGCTGTTCAATCTGATTGGAAGGCTCATTCTAAAACTTGTGGCACTAGAGAATACACATGTGACTCATGTGGCACACTTTTTTCCAGGTAAATATTCTGAATCCGTCCCTATGCATGAGCCATTGAGCTATATGCTTTCATAACTAGAAAGAAGAAAAAAAATTGAGGTATACAATATGATCTACATGATTTTTGCATTGCATGCCCCATTGCTCAAATGTCTCTATCCAAACCCACAACCACAAACATATCACTTTCTTAGCTAAGCACATGTCTCCCTTGTGTTGTCTAAAATGGCAACTAATCTTATAGCGCTTGGTCATTAACTTTTTAGCTGAGACTGTTGTGCAGTTACAAATATAGCGGAACGAGTATAAATAATAATTAATAAGATGTCATCATCTCGATCTCTCGTTTGACACTCCAAGCTAACTATACAACTGGGATAACTTTAAATTGAACTGACGATCTTAGCTAGAGAAATGCAATGCTCGTAATATTTTGTTACTTTATTTGATTGATTTTACATGTATTTTGAACAGGAAGAGCAGTTTCATCACCCATAGAGCATTTTGTGAGGCATTGGCTGAAGAAAGTGCAAGAGTACTCTCAAATATTGTCAATGCTCAATCCAATCTCCACCATTTTCCTCTACAAAATCACCAAGAACCATCCAATCATATCTTCACCAACTTCCCAACCCAACATGAACATCTCTCAAACCTCACAAACTCCTGGGACCCACCTCCTCAAAACCCTAACCCTAGCCAAAACCCACCACCTCAGATCAAGCCTAACCCTAATTTCAAGGGCTTCATGATAACCTCAAACGGTGCCACGTCAGCGCAGCAACATGATCAGCTGAGCAACAACGTTGGTGTGGGTTTTGGGTTCGGAGAAGTAGTGGGTCGTTTCTCGCCGGAGTTCTTGGGGGTGTCCACGTGGAAAAAGACCGACAGGCTGACCAGAGACTTTCTGGGTCTCGCCGGCGCCGGAAGTGGAAATATTCATCACCGTCATGGGAGTGTTAACGTTAGCGTGAACGTGAGGGATGTGCTAAACTTCACGGGAGGCGTTGGGTTCCAAACTTACGATGGTTTTGGATTCGCTGAGCATGCTCCGTCGGAGACATGGGGAGATTATTGAACAACATTTTAGAAGGCAAGGGTATATTTGGCACTTCGATAGTTTCATCTTGTGAAATGACGGACATAGCCCTGATGAGAAAATAAGCAAAGTAACCCAAAAATCTCTGTTGAGTTTTAACTGCTGCATTTTAGTACTTGATATTTTTACTGCTTCTGTATTTGTTTTAATTGTAAATGAAAAGCTGTCGACAAAATTGGTTTAATTTCCGTAATTTTTAACTTCTTTTATAATTGAAATGGAATCGAATAATCAATTCGAATTATAAAAAGTAAAACTAAAAGACGAGAATACACGTCGGTCGATCATGCCGGAAAAAAATTGTATAAACCAATTTTGAAAAAATGTTGCAACTCAAGAGATATTTTCGAAATAATACTTGACCGATGTGAATTGTTTTTCCCTAGAATCGTCTGAGACAAACAAGAAGAATATTGGACGACCGAAAAAGATAAAACTATGGGGAGGGTAAAAGTCTTTGAATTTGTCCAAGACAAAAAAGAGATAGTTTTAAAGTGCATACAAATTAATCTGGAGACGCTAGATAGTTTTAAGGTGCATACAAATTAATCTGGAAACGCTCAAATAGTTATAGACTCATACTCAATCAAGTGAACGAGAAGATGTCACCTCACGATTTAACATTCATACTTTTATCTATGAATTTGTGGAGCAAAACGTCCACTCAAATTCACTTTATTTGTGTCTTAAACGAATCTCGCCCAATAAATCAACAACTAACGATCGTTCTCAAAATCTATTCAATGTTTGGCATGGAGAGAAATAACAAAGAAGAAAACTGTAAAAAGTGAAATCAGTTTTACATCTGGTCACACTGACAAACAGTACTGAAATCCAACATGGTTTTTACTTTGGGAATTCACAGCAGTAACCTTTTCACCCCCAAAACATAGAACTTCTAGTAATTGTCATTTCCCATGAATTCTTTTTCCCACACTTTCTTTCTTTCCAAGCACTATTTAAGAAAAGAAAATGGACAATTTCAAGGATATTTAAATGCTGCAACCTTTTGTAAGCGTGAAGCCAAAAGGCAAACTCAGTTGATTCATTGTGGTGGTCCTGGTGGTACTAAAAGCTATTGCACTACTAGACATGGAAAGGAAAAGAAGAAGAAGAGGAATTTGAAGAAAAAAATGTCAACGATTATGGAAAAGAAACTAGAGAGATGGGAATTTTGAAGTTTGAATTGAATCTCACACACACAATTCATGAAAACCCTTTCTTAAATTCTGTGCAAATGACCCCATGTTGCAGTCTTTTTGTTGAATGCTCACATCATATAAACCATATGTATGATCAGCAACAATCAGGTCAATCTCACTAACCTTTAGTGTTTGTTTGTGTAAATGTATTCCACGACGAAAGAACGTAAAGTTCGTTGTCACTTGATATATTAATTGGGTCGTTCACCTATCATCTTAAGCTTTGGGATTTGAGTCTAGTATAACGTGATATTAGAACTGTCTACAAGCTACTTTACACATGTAAAACCCATGTACTATAAGCACATAGGCCAGTACCTTCTCAAGAAAGAGAGCGCAGTGGGTCATTCACCTATCAGCTTAAGCTCTGGAGTTTGAATCTATTTTGACATGATATCAGAATTGTCTACAAACTACTTTGCACATGTAAAACACATATACTATAAGCACATAGGTCAATACCTTCTCAAGAAGGAGAGCATAGTGGTTGATTTGGTTGATTTCACTCAGTAGGGTTGTTGATTTCATTTGATCCTTCGAGTTCTCAGTTTTAAGCCTTGTTATTTGTATGCTTGCTAGTAAAACAAGAAGAGTAAAGTGGGTCATTCACCAATCAACTTAAGCGGGTTTGAGTCTAGTTTAACATGATATTAGAACTGTCTACAAGCTACTTTACACATGTTAAACCCATGTACTATAAGCACATAGTCTAATACCTTCTCAAGAAATAGAGCAGTCTAAACAATCATAAATCATAGAGAAAACAGAATTACCAGTATATTCACCTTTGAGTGAGAGAGAGCATTGGGATTAATGAAAGGAGAGGTTTGGGTGCTATGGTATATCCAAGCTTTTAGAAAGTATATGGCAGGCTTAAGGTTACTCTATACATGCCATTTGCCTACTAAAAGAGACTGCTTCTTTTTATCTCCTTCTGCTCTATAGTCTACACTAACAAACAAACCAAAAGCCTCTCTCTATCTCTCACACACACACACTAACTAGAGAATCTCATCTCAATAAACCTCCCTTTCCATTCTTTTCCCTCTTTTCTTCATTCCAATCCTAATGATTACCCAACTCTTCTTTTCTTTGCTTTTCTCTTTTACCCACCTTATGCTGCAAATCCCCATACATTGCTTCTCTCTTTTCCACAACCTTCTTGAGCACAAAGTACAAACTATTCAAATACAGATTATAACGCAAAACAACATTAATCAATACATTTTCATCGTTTCTTCCCCACACAATTTTGCATTCTAACTAGAGCTTATTACGCTTCACACATTTTATACACACGTCATCGTTGGTCTAACAATCAGAAGTTAATCACAGTAGAAGCACAGAACAATAAGGAAAACCCGATTATTCATAATATTGACAGCAGCGCAAAATGAAAGAGATTGGCAATAACAATAAGGAAAACCTGATGATTCAAAATATTGACAGCAGCCAAGACCCTCATTCTAGTCAGAACATATTACAGATACTAGTTCTAACAGTTTAGGTGTGAAACTTGAGTGTTAACTGATAGACATGAATCATATAGCACAATAGGTTCAAGGAACATACCTCTTTGAGTCCAAAGAATCTTGGGCGCTGATCTCTTCCGAACAATTTGTTGATAACCAACCGGTTCAAGGAACATACCTCTTCGAGTCCAAAGAATCTTTGGCGCTAATTTCATCCAAACAGTTTGTTGATGACCAATCTTTCAATTGATTAATAACCTGTCTCATTTTGCTAAAATTAGTTGCCACTTGCCATTACATTTATTTTTTTGTGTGCGCGCATGTTTTATTAGATAAGTCAAAGTTTATTCCAAAATGGACAAGGCCTAGTACAAACCAAGCAAATAAATAAAGCAACCAACCAACTAAAACTCTCTCCGTCCTAAAATAAGTGTTTTGTATTCTTTTTAGGAAATATTAAGAAGTTAGTGGTGGACATTTCTGGCTTTCCATTGTATCCTCATGTACATGTGTTGTCAAAAACTCAAGGGACCCTAACTAGCTTATTAAGGGGATATTATTGATAATTTATACATAACTTCCTTAAAATGAAAGAGGACACAGATTCAAAGGAAACAACTCATTTTGGGATAGAGGGAGTACAATATTTTTAAAATTGAAGGAAAAAAAAAAAGTCGCTTAGTAATGCGTGCAAGAATAAATGTCGTAAGGAACTGGCCTTAATGCCCAACTCCTAGAATTGCCCTTAGTTTATCTCATTGAAGCATATGAAGTTCCTCTGAAGAAAGCAAAAATATATATTTCAACCAATTCAATATGATTACAGTGGCAAAAGTCAAGTAACAAGGATCCCATAGCATAGCATCTTATCAGCTGATATCCAAAGCAATTTCAAAGATAGGATTCAAATTCTACAAAACTGCGCATGACTCACATGTAAAAGTATGAGCAGAATCGAAAGCTTCTGCTAGGAATATGAATTTCTTTGCTCTTGTCAGGGACCAATTTCTTTAATGATGATTGTCTCATGATAAATTTTGTCCAGCCCATGGGTTTGGTCCGTTAAAGTTTATTCTCAAGTATTTGTCCAATACATTCTTGAATGCCTGCAAGAGAAATATTGGAATAAAAAATTTATAATATCATTCACATGCATGTCACAGTACCCTAGGACATACTTTATCTTTGGAATATCAGTTCAGATTCTGATATATTTTGGCAGTTGGCACATTCATGTGGTATATTCATGAGCATGCTTGAAAGATCTTATGGATCATTCACGTAGTTGAAATCCAAATGTTGATAAACCTAAGGTAACGATACAACTACTTATCTTCATTATAATGAGGAAAAGGAAAGAAGCTTCATCCGATGATTGGATTAGAACTATGTTTTTCCTAGAATGTCAACATCCTAAATAAGTACAAAAAGATTTCCTTCACAAAATATCCAAGTTCTGTGGTTACTATTTTAAATCTAGATTACAAGAAAAATATCATATATTTCAATCAATGACAAAGGTAGAAAGAGAATAGCAATATAGCATTACCTTGAGCGCAAACGATTCCTTCCCTTTCAGAATCACATCCATTGCAGCAAACTGATTGTCGAACACACCATAGAAAACCTCATAGAATTTGCTCCTGAGGTTATAAACGACGAAAGGTGATTAAAGGCTTAGAGCCAATCTAGAAGTTTTCCTTCCTCTTTGAAGAAATAAATGTGTATCTAAATAGCATGTACCTATCTTCTTCATTAGTCTGTTGATCCATCTCATCAAACTTTCGTGTAAGGACTTCTGCTCCCACTGGTGAAAGCAAGTGCAATACTAAAGCCTCCAAAGTTCTAGGGAAATTGTGCTGAAAAAGCATGTGATAACTTCAAATACTAATTTAATAAACATATAGTTACTGTCAAATTTCAAATAGATGAACCTACAAGTTTCAATTGATACATAACATATAACAAGTCACAACATCAAAATCAAGAATGGAAATTTTGGCAAATGTAATGGTCGAAGCAACCCCTCCCTACCCCAAGCCAAAAACAGGTGCAAGCCCTCTTTAGCATTTAAGACTACAGAAACCAGGTGCTCTTACTCAAAGATAAGGGAGTTAGTTCCTTTTATGGATAGCTTCTTTCGTATAACATAAATTATTTAAGCCTTGTTGTGATTTGTCTGAGGTATTATATGGCAATTGAATTGTCCTATTAAATATTGGGGTACCTATCGTGTCTCTTGCACAAAATGTGTCATTCATCACTAAAGCTCCAACCAATTTCCCTCTTTCATTCTAATTTTCCCATGGTAATGGAATAAGTGATCCCATATGGATGAATTATTTAATAGTTTGTTTGGATTCTTGGATTTGATTTGAAATCGTAAAATTGAGCCAAATACAATGTTTGGATAAACAAAGAGTTTGGATTTTGATTTTTCTTAAATCCAGTAGGATTCAAAACATGCTTCCAATATGAAACTCCAAATGACAACTCTTACCTTATCATTTGAAATTTTATAATTTTTCATACATTATATTTGAAATACAACAATTCAAATCTCAAATTGTAGATCAAATCTAGGAATCCAAACGCAGCATAAATGAATTGATGTTCTATTTGTTCAACTTAGAATTTCAGCAAAAAGTTTGGATATTGTAAGCTTTGTTGAAGGGAGAGAGACGTAAAAGTAAAAACTCACCGCCATGGCAAGAAAGACGTTTTGAAGAGTACATGGTTCAAGGGTCCAAAGAATCTTAGCAACTGGATCATCTTCCAAGTCAAAGAAATTGGCTGTCTCAATTTTCTTGCTTTCATCTTTCCCATTAATTTCAGAATCACATTTCGAAGTGTGCTGAACTGATACATTTTGGAGAGAAACGTCAACATGGTGATGGACTAGAGAAACAAGTTCATGAAGTGCCTGGAGAGCTAGTGGTTCCAATTCATGCAACATAATCTTGAGTGGTAGCCTTCTTGCATTTAAGTTCTCTTTCTCACATGCCTGACTCACACTACATTCTAGCAATACAGCTATATTGAGGTTAGTTACCACAGAAATTGTCTCTACCACAAAGAATAGTTGCCTAAGTGACACAATTTTGATCTTATAATATGATTTAGTAGAATGTCCAGTTAAACTGACCTGCTTCTACATCTCCAGGTGGTCGATCGGTAAGTTTCTTCCTACTCCCCGCAGTCACACCAGTAGAATTAGTCTTCTGCAACACTTGGTTCTGTCCTAATTTCATAAATATAATGCTCGTTAATAAATCTTTTGTGGGATATAAGAAAAAAATGTTTATTGGATAGCAAACAAAAGGAGTGGGTAAAAATAAGGAGTTGATATAGCCAACATATTCAGGTAAAAGAGTTTGTACAAACCATGGCACTGAGCCATTGAAGTCATAATCCATAAGATGCCTCACCTAGCTAAAAAACACTTTTTTTTCACATAAATCCCACCCCATTGAAATTGATAAACCATGTGCATACTCATAGAAAGACAGCGGAACTCACAAATGGTATAAAAAAAAATCGTAATCTTTTTGCAGTACCAAAAAAACTAACAATTTGTAACTGAACAATATAAATGAGTTACATACCATTTCTCTGTCCATCAATCTTCATTGTACAACATTGATTTGTTAGCAAGTCAAACAGGAGATAGAAACAGAACTGTGTTAGCTAACAACAACAATAACCAAAAGATGTTAAATGACATGCAAGTACCTTCTTAGTATTCGACGCATATAATACGCATCCATGTGTTCTGACATGCTAGACATCATATAGGACCGCCACCAAAAATTAACAGCAATGGTCAAATCATCACTATCTACTTGATGGAACCTGTAGCAATAAAAATAACAATCACCCATGATGGCAATCTCTTAAAAGCAAAGTAGAGCACACATACATATTTCATGCAAACAGCTGAAGCTTTGCTTACATGGTGTGCACATGATATAACTTGTATCTTTTCTAGTCTATCAGTCACAAATGGCAATGAAGACTTTGTACACAAAGAAGTTTAGCAGATGACATCATGAGAACACACACAAACATATGGACAAGTAGAGCCAAGTGTCACGGACCGAAAGAAAGTGACGTAAAATTCTCACCAAAAGACAAAAGTGGATGGATGGCTAATCATATGCACAATGGGAAGCAAGTTTGGAGACCCAAAATCTGGTCCATAAACATTGGGTCATGCATGGAAAAATTCATAAACCCAATTTCTTATAAGTCAAATCCAATCATACACTTCACAGAGCTTTTTAGAAGCCTATCTTTTCTAGCTATCTTTGAAATACTCTTAGAAAATTATATAGTTTTGTAAACTTGGCCATAAATTATAGAATTGTCTTAACTGAACAATTATTGTCATCCATAGTGTTTGTGTAGGATAAATATGCACCGTTTATTTTTGTAGACAACTAGTATAAATAGGTGGTGGCGTCATTTGTCCAAACCATCCTCAAGAATTTGTGATTCCCTCATGTGTTCAATAAAGCTCCATTTTTCCAGTTTTGTGTGCCTCAATCAAAATTATTGTAAATTAAAGAGGGCTTAAACTTACCAGCCTTCGGGAATAAAAAGTGCATCTCCGGCATGAAGAATAACCTTCTGAGAGTCTTCCATTGAGTGTTCTGCTCTTGGATATATTGATAATTCAGGGTTTTCTAAAGCAACAGAACTGTCCAGAGAAAAAAATGAAAAACTACATGAATAATACATATTTGAAGGTAAGCATATATATGTGGAGAAAAATAGTAGCAACCAAAGAGATTTATTCATATAACTTAAGAATGTAGCGCACCTATGGTTTGAGGCCTCTCCATATATTGGCATTGGATATAAAGAGGGACTTGCAGAAGGTGGCCATAACGCAACTGCAATACATTAATTAAAATTGTTAATAAATGGATTTATATGAATAGGGCGAAACAATTATATGAATGGAGACAACAACTTGAAGAAAGATAGAGAGAGAAACTATCTAACCTTGCTTGCAACCAGCAACTATGCATAGAAGATTATGGTGAGGATCGTAATGAGTACTTGATCTGGCTTTGGAACTGTTCATCCACAAATTAATAGAAGCCAGAGCTTTAGTCTCCAGAATCGCAGGCTGAACAAATAGGTCATTGATAATCAGAAAAACAGACCTCATATACACTAAAAAGCTGGATGTGTAAAGATGCGTCATACCATTTGAATGTCTTCCCTTAAAGTTCCCAATTGAACCCTCTCTTCCTCAACGTTCACTATTGGTATCTGAATAGCAAATTGACAATTTCACAATATCACACAAACACCTGAACGAAAGTGCACTTCTTTGGACTGGTACTGACAAAATAAACATGCCCTAAAATGTTTAAATAAATAAGCGTAGAACAAAACCAAGAGATATTTCCTTGAAGTTGCAACCTGTGCCAAATAGATTTGTCGAGGATCATCTGTTGGACAACTTTGCTCTAT
>JAYMTF010004495.1:0-13062 GCA_036897485.1 Pelargonium nanum | reverse complement strand
TTTTCCCTAATTGTGTGATTGTTGTTGCAAATTCAATGACTTCTTACTAACTTATGCATGTTGTTGGTAATTAGTGCATTACTAATTAACACAACGGAAAGTGAACGATTATTTTTGGACAAAAGTTTTGTTGAAAGTGGACTCTCATTTTGGGACTGAGGGAGTAAATGAATAGAATTAGTTATATATAAAGAGAGATTGTTAATTAAAAATCTACTGTCCATGTTTAAAAAGAAGAGAATTTTGTGTCCGATTCGCGTCGTGAAAACAAGTCCTGTATTCGTATTAGTGCTTCGTGGATCTTGCATAGTGAAGTAAATATATGCATTCACTTTTCCTTAAGATTTTATGCCAGTAACTTATCTGTTTATGAATATTTATTTACTGACCCAACCTTCTGGTTGTATCTGTCATTTTACTGACATATTTATGTGATCCCTTTCCAGCATCTATTACCAAGGACCAGTGTTTCTTATCAGCTCAAAACAATCACACCACCTTCTTTTTCATCATTATCATCATCAGATATGTCAACCCTTCTCTGGCCTCATCAAGATGATACAATCACTCGTTTTAATCGCCATGACATCAGGACTTCACTGATCAGCACAGAGAATAATGTTTCGCCTCTGGCTCCCATTTCTCTCTTACACGAGACTGCTTCTAGCAATATGCTACTGGTATGTTGTTGATTTGTTTGCTTATCATATTTTTCTTATAATAAACTATTAGCTTAGGGACTTGAGTAGACTTATAGTTAATCTCAAGTTAAGCAAGGTCATTGATATTTTTCAAGTTTTGGACCAATTATATGGCAAAAAAGAAAAAAGAAAAAAGAAAAAAAGAAATTTCAACTAGAATGGACATTTTATAATCCAAAATTACCTATTTTTTGCATCACCTCCTGTGTAAGCTTCAAGGTGTATTTAGTTTCGAGCATATGATATTGCAGCACTAGCTTGAACGTTGCAAATCATTTGCTGAAACGAGTATTAGAGTTTATGTGGAGACTTTTGATACATCGATAGTCAAATTTTGTACTAATGATTGCAAGAGTTGGGTAAAATATTATTAATTTGGCTGCAAGAATTGAAAAATAGATGCATTCCATCCTGAAAATCGGTTATTCTTGCATTCGAACAATGTAAGATAACTATCTTTACCTTTACTTAACTAAAGTGATTTCAGCTCTAAAAAAAAAAAAAAAACTCTGACATGGTCATTCAAGACTTCAAGTTAAAATGTTGAAAGATTAGGACAATCTTGCTGAAGATTATGTCAACCACCAACACTGCCTAAGGGTATATTTGTAATCTTGAAAATGCTTGATCAAGCTATTTTCTCTAATTTATTCTGCTCTTCTCTCTACGAGAACATTTGTTTTGAGTCCATTCCATTTATCATTCTCAATAAATATTATAAAATTTGTTGTGGATCTGATCATTACCATCAGTCATGATTTATTCTTACATGTATACTTATTGACATTGTGAAGCACTTGAAGTGAGTATGAAGTCCCTCAGGGATGAGCTCAAATAATGGGCTCCAACATTACTGATAAGTTTGATACTTATTGCTTTGGTTCCTAAAAAATTAGCAAGTAATTTCAACAGAACATTTGAATTGTAGAGGACTGAACCAGAAGTAATGCTCTGCAGCACCAGATTTTGGAATCTCTTCTGGCTTGGTTTGGCACTTACCATAGATAACCATTTTCTGCTTTTTGTTAATATAGGGAGTTATACCCCGCCTAAAGTCAATGACATGGACCATGGAGAATTGCAGTTTGGCACCGGCTAATAGGGTTGCCATCATCAGTCTCAAGGTATGCAATGTAATTGCAATGCCCTGACTGTCAATATATTAATGGTCTTTGTGAAGTTATAGAGGTCAACTGCCATTTTAACCTATAATATTTGAGTTGTTTGTTTGGGACATTATTAATTGATTAATTCCATTAAAGTTCCGCGCCAAGTATAGTGGGAATATCAGGGACTTGGATTGCCCTATATAAATAAAGGCTGTAAACCTGTAACAGATTTTGTACTCAAAGGGTGCAATCCTTTAAATAACTAGGTGGTAAAAATAGTCCATTCTCCTTTCTGCGGGTTTTTTCTGAGGTTATTCTTCCAAAATTCATAGCTCAAGCTTCTACCCCTAGATTTCTTTGCACACTCCAACGAAGTTTTTTAATGGTAAGAAGTAATTGCGTTGTGAATTTCAAATTTGAACTTTTAGAGTCCAGTAGAAGGAATGAGTAGGATTGTATGTTGAGAGTAAAATTTACCTGGGATCAATCTTTTTGACATTGCTGGAAAAAGGGTAGGCTGGAGATTTTCATTTTCAAAATAGATGGGGTTTGGAGCGTCTAAATTTTTTATTTTTAATCAACATCTTTCCAGCTTTTTGCAGATATTTTCCTAGGCCTTTATTTGATAAATTTAACTGGATTCTATTGATATTGGTTTGATGATTACACGCTAGACACTTGAACAATAATATATGTATGCTGGGACAGTGTGCTACTGTGAAATAAGCCGTGGAGTTCCTGAAGGGTCTTTAGAACATTATTAATTAGTACTTATATTCTTTTGTTTTCACCATTTGCCATTTTATCATGTTGTGTGTGTGCCTTCTCAATATATAAGATTGTGGGCCTAAAACTTAATTTCCAGAAGCTGCTAAAACTTCTTGAGCAGATCTGCAATTTGATAGAATGCAATAACCATAAGACCCATTTTTCTCGTTGAGATTTGCTGATTCCTCTTCTTCAAACTACATGTTAATTGCTATTTCATGTCATAATCCAACATCCATAGGAAGCGCTTTTCAAACTTTTTCATAGGATCTTACGTTCTTTAAATCAATAAACAAAAAGGCATACAAGGAGAAATGAGTATCCAGACTACTTTTGAGCTTGCTTTCTGGCAGTTGGTTTGGAGAGAGCCTTTTAAAAACTAGGGGAAGACCTAAATTAAAATGGACAAATAATAATATTAAAACAAGACATGGTAATATTGGTTGTTGAATATTAAAACAATCCATCTTTCTGTCTCTGATATGGTTTTATTTTCTTAGTGAACCAAGTATTTGATCTGTTATTTCTCTGCATTTCATTAATAAATGGTGGCCTTTGTTCCCTTGGAGGCTCCTAAATTCTCTCATCAATTTCCCTTAATTGAACTTTGCTGTTGATCATTTCTAATTTCTCTTTCCGATTTGCAGCTGCAAGATTATACCAAGTCTCCTTTGGGAGAGACAGAGGTGAAATTTCAACTTACTAGAGACACACTTGAAGCGATGTTGAGATCAATGACTTACATCAGTGAGCAACTTTCAATCACTGTAAGTACTTCCTTCTATGTCATGATTTACTGTACACAATGTTTGACGTAGAGCCTATTGCTACTCGAGTTCTTGAAGAATAGACTTCTGGAGAGCAGAAGGGGCACTCCTTTTGTTGCTTCTGGAAAAAAAAAAAACCCTCTAAACATTAGCTCCTACCAGAAGTAAATTGTCAGTATAAAATTTATTTGGGCCTTCAATTATTAGTTTAAACTTTTAGTTGAGTTCGTCCTTAACACAGTATCAGAGTTTTGTTGACCTAAAGTAACGAGTTTGAGTCCTGCCATCTCGTTTGGGTAACAAGTCTTGTGATGAATATATCAGAGACATGTTTTTCTTTGTGTTTTTTCTGAGCTGACTATAGGAGTTGAGGAATAATGAAAATGTAGATTCTAAAATAAAATCCGAATCTTCTGCAACAAAATGACTTTGTTGTGTGAAATTTGCTTCAGCAGGTTGGGTCATCTTCAGGGCCAGCACAAAAGAAGCAGAAGCAGTAAAGCATGGAACATTGAACTGTAAAATTTGGATCCATAGAGTTGCAGTATATGACATGACACTCGAGTAGCGAAGCGATGGGTTTTAGTCTTGTGCATTCTAGGAATGAGAATGAGAATGAGAATGTAAACTAAGGAAAATTTGTAAGGATATGAGCTTGTAAATTGTTATTGATTTCAACTTAATTGAACAATTTGATGGCTGATCAGGAATGAATGTTGGTAGATTATACAGTTGCATTATCAATTGAAGTAGAAACATTCTTGTTCTATCAAAATATGGATTGCACCTCTGACTCAAGTTCTAGCTAATCTAACCAAAAACATGGATTCCTAATTCCTACTATATATGTTGGCCTATAAATGCAATGATTGCAATGTTGATCTGTTGTGCTAAAGATAGTCACCATGAAACTTAATGGGAGCTAAGCTCAGTCAACACCTGTCCACATCTGAGCACCAATTCCTCTTTCATAGCAACACCTCTAAAGCAAACCAAAATCTCTTCTGATTACTCATTTCATCTGACTTAATTCTTAAGCCCTGAAAGTCCAATCTTTTTTCCAACTCCAACATGAAACATGCAAATGACTCTAATTCCAATACACTTAACAGATATGAGCATACACCACATCACATCATGAAACAAGGCAAATCATGACCCCCAAAGTACAAGCATCCTGGGAGATTGATACAAATACAGGTAAAGATTGAAAGACAAATACCTGGAGTAAGAAATAAAACAGAAGGATAGAGAAGACCTGTGCTGTTCAACATTCCATCAGAGCCTGCAGCTTCCCTTGAAATTCCAGGTAATGAAACCAACAAACATAGTTTGAGAGATTGACATCTTTGCCTTCTACGGAAATATACTGTAATATCATAAACTTGTACAGTGATAAATATAAATTTCAGGCAAATCAGGGAACAAAACAATAGGCCAGGGGCAGTTTGGGAAGATGCAATCACACCACTCCAAACAGTCCCAGTTCAGTTTTATACAAGGTAGGTGTAGAGAAAAATAATTTACAATCCCAAATAGGTCAGAACTGCTCACTCTCTAGAAAAAAAACCAAAAAATCAAACCAAAACTCATTCATAGAAGAATCACTCAGCAAGTTACTCAAAGCAACATTGACACAACAGAACTACTATCAATCATAGACATGATGGTAAACAAACTAGAAAACCAAAAAGAGGATAACCCAAACCACCACCAAAAGCTTTTTTCCCCCTTCTTTTTTTAACTCTTCATTTCAATCAGAATCACTAGAATCAGAATCACTAGAACTCGAGCTTGAAGATGAGACCTCCCCTTCTAACCTTTTTGTATTAGAAATGCTCAAATTAGAAGTACCAGATGCTTCATCAAGTCCATCTGCAGGTTTATTAGCTGAGTCAAGATCCTTGGTGGAACTCACTCCTTCAACTCCTGCAGATCCATCCTTGGAGTCCAATGGTTCTGGTGAATTCACCAGATTACCTTCTGAATCTTCCTTCATAGCCGCATGAATGTCTTCCACAGATCTTGCATCAATAAGCTCAAAGTTTGAACTGGTTTCATCTGAATTCCCCATATCTAGCCCATCCTTACAGTCCAACGGTTCAGATGAATTTACCAGACTGCCTTCTGAAATTTCTTTCAGAGCCACATGAATGTCTTCCACAGATCTTGCTTCAACAACCTGTGAATTTTCCATGTCCAGTCCATCCTTAGAGTCCAATTGTTCGGGTGAAATTACCAGATTACCTTCTGAAACTTCCTTCGGAGCCACATGAATATCTTCCACAGATCTCGCATCAATAACCTGGAAGTTTGAATTGATTCCCACTGAATTTTCCATACCAAGATCATCCTTAGAGTCCAATGGTTCTGGTGAATTCACCAAATGGTATTCTGAAACTTCCTTCGGAGCCACATGAATGTCTTCCACAGATCTTGCATCAATAATCTGGAAGTTTGAATTGGTTTCCAATGAATTTTCCATATCAAACTCATCCTTAGAGTGCATTGGTTCTGGTGAATTCACCAAATGGTATTCTGAAAATTCCTCCGGAGCCTCATGAATATCTTCCGTAGATCTTGCGTCAATAACCTGGAAGTTTGAATTGGTTTCCTCTGAATTTCCCATATCTACCCCATCCTTGGAGTCCAATGGTTCTGGTGAATTCACCAAATGGTATTCTGAAACTTCCATCGGAGCCACATGAATGTCTTCCATAGATCTTACATAAGGAACCTGGATGTTTGAATTGCTTACGTCTGAATTTCCCATGTCAAGCCCATCCTTAGAGTCCACTGGTTCTGATGGATTTACCAGACTACCTTCTGAAACTTCCTTCATAGCCACATGAATGTCTTCCACAGAAGCCTGGAAGTTTGAATTGGTTTCCTCTGAATTTCCCATATCTAGCCCATCCTTAGAGTCCAATGGTTCTGATGAATTCACCAGATTACCTTCTGAAACTTCCTTCATAGCCACATGAATGTCTTCCACAGATCTTGCATCAACAATCTGGAAGTTTGAACTGGTTTCCTCTGAATTTCCCATATCTAGCCCATCGTTGGAAACCAATGGTTCTGGCAAATTTACCAGATTACCTTCTGAAATTTCCTTCAGAGCCACATGAATGTCTTCCGCAGATCTGGCATCAAGAACCTGGAAGTTTGAATTGGATTCCTCTGAATTTCCCATATCTAGCCCATTCGCAAATGAACTAGGAAGGATGACTTCCTCAATGTCAACTCCTTCATGTAGCTGCTTAAAAGCCATTTCGATATCCTCCATTGATCTAGCTTCAAAAGCTGGCAGCTCCAAGTTAGTCTCTCCCACATTTAGCTCATTGTCCAATAGCTCCAATTCAGCAGACATAACTTCAGTTCCCTCTGCTGTCATTTCAGCATTGAGGGACTCGACTTCTTGGATGCTGAAGTCACCAACTCTATCCAATTCAGACAGCAATCCTTCATCAATTTCCTTTATCTCATCTTCATCTATGTTAATGTTTGCTTCCGGAATATGAGTCTCAAATTGTACTGATGAACTATTCACATGTCCCGAGGTTACATGGTCTTCATCTTCCTCCTTCAAAACATCTCCGCCATCTTCTGATTTATATACAGAGATCTCAGATGAGTTAAGCGTAGAATCATGACTCGTTGAAACTTGTTCCTCAGATTCATGAAATTCAGCCATGGTCAAATTTTCATTGATGCCTTCTTCTGCATCTGTAAACACTGGTTCAACAGTAGATGGTTCCTGCACAATGTAAGAGCGCCATAAAAATTCTGACGAACTATATAAACAAGGAAAAATCATAGCAATATCATCTGGAAGCTTTCTTTATTCACTTAAACTGAAATAATTAGATACAAAGGAAAATATTTATTTATTTTGAAAAATGGATTTGAGTGACTATCCCTTAAGCATAACAAAAGTACCATTTCATTCACAGACAAATCCCACTTCACAGAGTCCAGGTCTAGTAGCCAGTTACAACCAATATTACCATTACACAAATGAATATTATCATAAGGGTTCAGGAAATACTTTCTTCCAAAGAACCCTGTTTCCATTAGCAAGCAGGTACTAAAAAAACATTAAAGGCTAGAAAATATCAAGAACAGAGATAATTGCATGACTTACTTGGAGTCCATTATGATCATCAAAAGATGGTTCAACCATAGATTTATCTAACCAAGTTGGCTGCCTTTCCAATTCAGATGAGAAATTTTCCTCAGAAGGTGCGTCTTCATATGAACTTTGAGAAACCACCTTCACATCCAAATCTTGGTGGATATCAGCACTAACAGATGCATCATTACTTGATGATGGGACCTCTTTCTGTTCAAACTGAAGAGCTTCTTCCTTATCCAACGTGTGATCCTCAACTCGGACAGTCTCAAAGGATGATGGATGAACCACTGACAATTGCTCAATCACCACTGAATCAAACTTCTCATGCACATCTTGCCGAACCTCTGCATCAGAACTTGGTGTGTTTAACTCATCCTGCTCACACGGGAAATATTCATCCCCATTCGTCCTTTCCTCCTGCGATCTATTTTCTAGAGAACTAGATGAGTCAATTTGACCTTCAGCTGAATGATGAGTTTCAACCTTATCCAGTGCATGCACCATCAAGGATTCAGCCTCTGAAAACAATAACTCGGGATGAATTGCTGCAACATGCTCAATCACTACTGAAGGAAGTGGATCCTCTGGTGCAGTTGAAATTAAATCTTCATAAGGTATCTGATCATTAGGTTCTACAGAATTGAACTTCTCATCAACATTCTGACTCATTGCAAGATGAACTTCTGCATCCAAATTTGCTGAGAAGAATCGATCCAATTCATTTGCTGTGTCAGAACCTTTTTCAATTTCTGCTGTCCCATCCTTCACGACGAGTTCACTAACCTCTGAAACTTCTTCTGACCTTGATATATTTTCATGCACTTCATGAATATGAGAGGAGGTTTCACTAATTACTTCATCACTAGGAAAGTCTATAGCTCTGTTCCCCATTTGTATTTTAGATTCTTCATCTGCGAATGGAGCAGTTGTTTCCTCTGAAGCTGGAGAATTAGCTATTTCAGAAGAAATAGAAGTAAAGGACAGTAACTTCTCAATGGGTAGGGGGCTTGAATCATAAATAGGCTCCTTATGTTGCTGACCACCATCCTGCGCCACACTCATAAGATCAAACTCTGATTCCTCAGATGATGGTTGCTTAGAAATGCCAGATTCCTCTGCAAGAATCCCCTCCAGCTCCAATTTTGTTGTTCCATCTTTGTTCTCATCAGATACCACTTCACTCACTTCTGGCAATGATGACATGCTTGATTTACTGCTGTAGTCTTCAACTGGTTTTGGCTTCAGATGAATTTCCCCTACACCGATTTCCACAGGAGTTGCTGCATCTCCTGCTTCCAAGATAGGGTGAATCTCCAAGTTCCCTGCTGAAATCTCTACTTCATCATGGTTGGTATCCCTTTGCCCAATTTCTTCATTATCCACAGAATCTACATCTTCAGAGGATTGGCTTTCATGACCAACATGATCAGAAGCACGGTCTATACAGGGCATCAATTCTCTTTCTTGAGAAAAATATTGTTCGTCGAGCTTCACATCATCCTGATCAATAGCTGAACACACTGATTCAGTATCAGGAACAGAACTTGTCTTGGCATCGCTGAGATCACTTAGTTGTCTAAGTATTGAGGGGTAGCTTGTTCCTTCTGAAGCCAAACGTTTCACATCATCCTGATCAATAGCTGAACACACTGATTCTGTATCAGGAACAGAACTTGTCTTGGCATCGCTGAGTTCACTTAGTTGTCTAAGTATTGAGGGGTAGCTTGTTCCTTCTGAAGCCAAACGTTCTGGGACAAAATAAGGTCTCCACTTAATATCTTGCCTCTCATGCTTGGGTCCCCCTAATGTTGACGGTCCCCAACTGAAACTTTCATGCCTTCGGAAGAATGCAGTTTCCTTCTGCTGAAAACCTGCAAACTCCTGTTGAAAACTGTCTTCCTTGAGATCAGGTTTTTCTTCGCTTGAGTCGTAAGGAATATCAAATGGATTTCGTCTTGGCTGCATAATTGATGGAGCAGACCCAGGAATGGGTGGTAACCCCATGTCACTATAGGAATCATCATGATCAAATGGGTTACGCCTTGTGGTTGCGATATGTGGAACGTTAAAGGGAAGATCAGCTCCATGCAAGTCAATCAGATCCTTCTGATGCATCATGCTGATGATGGTCTTCCGAGCCTTCCTCCTTGCAATAAGACTCTCCAATCGCTGGTTCCTTTCAATCTCCGACGTGCCCAGATCCATAACATTCTTGTGGTCATCTTCCGTCCATATGATTGCTGATGTACTTGCATCGTCCTTATCCCCTCGTGCCGATTCTTCCTCTTCCTCTTCATCATCACCGTCTACTTCTTCTTCTCCCTTGTTTTCAGAATCCGCATCGGATTCAATGATGTCATCATGACAACTGCTAGACCGCTCTGAAGCAGCATCAGAGTCGTCCTGGGACATGTGAGCAGGCTGTGGGACGTCCTCATCTAAAAGTGGATGGAGCTCATCCAGCATTGGGATTATGTCTGCCAATGAAGCATCAGGTGATGAACTCTCTGCCCCATCCGACTCATCATCCGAGGACTTCTCATCACTGACATCATCTTCCTCAGAGTCCAACGGCTGTCTTGCATGATAACCCACCGATTCTCCACGTGATCTATCGGTTTCCACTTCAAGATTCTCATCTTTTTCCTGACCAATCAAAGTATACTGATTCGCAATTTCTTCCCCATCACTCACCAAGCCTTCTGTCTCAGATTTCGGAGATTTCTCCGCAGGAGCTTCCCTCTTCTTTTCCAACTCCAAACCGTCCAATTCCTTCTCATCTCCGTCAACCACTACCTTCTCGTATTCACTTTCCCGAGGTTCGTCCACTACCGGCAAGAGATTATCAACAGAAGAATCAAAGGCATCTCCAATCTTGCAATCTTCAGTTTCCACCGAACTCGGCTGCTCTATCAAATTTGCCCTCAACTCCGTAAAGCTCACATCTCTCTCAACAATAGTAGCATCTTGAGAAATAGAAGCTTTAAGAGGAGCAATCTCATGGGTAACCACTTTCTCTTCCTTTTCGATCTCGGGTATGTTAGGCTCCCCAAAACTCAAAAGGGTTCCAAGTAAAACAGCAGTGCAGACCAAAACAGGGGAAGCAGTGACCAAAAAGGAAAGCAAAAACGGAGATGATCTATACAGTAACACCAAGAAGCACACCAAACCCACCAAGAAAGGATGGTTACAGATTGATCTATAGCACAATCTGATCAAATTGGGAAATTTCCTGACCAGAACTCTGATTTGCAACGAATCATGACCCATTTCCTATATCACAACTGTTTCAAAAATAAACTAAATCAAACCAATATCGACTAGATCCACAAGTACAAAAAACACGAAATAGAGAACTGAGAGTTGAGCGAGAACAAACGAACCTGAAAACTGAAGCAATTGAATAAATTGAAGCTGGGAGGCGCAAAAAGACGATGAATCCAGAAGCTGAAAACTCCAGAAAGTGACGATCCAGCAAAAACCAGTAGTGGGTTTAGAGTAGAGCAGTCTCGGAATGGGAGCTGGAACAGCAAAAACGTGGCTTTATCTTTTGGGTTGCTTTTGTTTTTTGTACAGCTTTTTGGGTCAGCAACAGCTTGGACTCTGCGAATGTTTGATGAAGTATGGAATGGAAACGGTACCGAAAGCAGAGAAAGAAGAAAAGGAGTGAATGTGAAATTGAATTCCAAAGGTAGAAAATAGAAATAGGAGAAGAAAGAAGAAAAGAAAGCTACTTTTATGATGCTAATTAATTCAAATATTCCACAACCATATGTATAATTAAATTTAGTCGGCTGAGGATATGTAGTATATTGTATTGTTAAATTTTTTCAATTAGTTTATTAATGTTCACAAATCTATTCAAAATATTAATGTTCCACTAATAACTTATCAAGAAGCTAGAAATAAAATGAAATTATATACCAAATTGATTCTTGAGATGTATCTATTTGTATTTCATCTAGAGTGCAAAAGTTTGAAAAAACAATTTGAAATGAATTTGTTGAACTTGTTCAAAATTGCAAGTTTAATGGCTTGAATATGCAGCACAAAACACATTTTTATGTTTTCAATAATTGCACAAATTTAGAAATGTTGTCTTTAAATAAATTTATATTATTAGACTAATTTTGAAGAAAATATAGTGTATAAATGAAAGTGCGTCAAACGATTTAAGACGTTTTAAATTCTCAAAATTTTAGAATTGAACTTTTTTATTCGAAGTGGTCAATAAAAACGAAAAATAAATGTATAATGTTGAAAATAGAGAATAGATTAGTATTTTTTTTGGTACAATAGATTAGTATTCTCTTAATAGTAGATAGTGGGTAACTTGGTAAATGGATAAGAAAGATGTAGAATTCTTACAATATTAAAAAAAAATAGTGAAAGAAAAGAGAGTGGACCAACATGAACATGAAGATTGATGATTGAATTTTTAATTATAATTAATAATATGGTATGATCTGTTGGAATGATGATGATGATTATTATTCCAATTCCACCCTTCCCTATGTAAAAGCCAATTATTCTCTTCTCTTGCTTTCTTTACAAGTTGGCGGTTCTAACCCGTCACGTTGCACTCTTTTTTTAAATATCTATTTTTGGTCAACAGTTTTATTGTTTATTGGATGGAAATGACACTCACACCCCTTGAACTTATTTATTTTCATTTAAAACACTAATGTAGTTGATGGATGTTGACTCTAATGTCATAACATTTCTTCTTCCTTCGTACTAGAGGTGGCAAAATAAAGGGTCGGGTCGGTTCGGGTTGATTTTTTTGGATTGACAATTGTAGGCCCGAACCCGACCTTATAGGTTTCGGGTACCGGCGGGTCGAGTACCCTTTTGCCAGCTCTACTTCGTACATGATCTTTTCATGAAGTGGGTTGCACTTAACTTGATTTTGCTAATCTTGACACACGACATGTGTGAGTTAGGCGTATCTTGACTTTATCAATCACGACATCATAAAAATGTAGGTTACGGTTCTTGAATTTTAAGGTCGTGCCATGAGAGTATCCACAGGCGTGAGGGGAGGCTAACCCATGCTCCTCGAGGCTTGAGGGGTAATGACTACTAGTTTTTATTAATTGAAGGTCTGTTTTAGCAAGGGTCCCAACATATGGCTCTTTCGAGACAAATGGAGTACTTATTTTTGCCAACATCATGATGAGACTCGAGCCGGAGAACTCTAAAAAGATCCAAGCGCCTAAAACTACCCGGGCTTCTCTATTTCATGCCCAGGAGCCTAGGACATGCTACTTGTCTCAATGAGAACAGATCATAATAACACTTACCAAGCACATGCACCTTTAAGTAAAATTGTAGAACTATTCAACTTTTAGGACCACAAAAACTCTAATAACACAAACAAATCATTTATTAAAGAGCAAAGTAGGATTGTCTTGAATGGACTAGAAAGAAAGAGAGAAAAATCCATGAAGAAGTGTTCTTACAAGGACTGATACACCAACAAACCACAATGTGGTTACATTTCTCCAATATATGATATGTCATCACCTTCATATATATTAGAGACCTCAAAATTCTGTTCCAAGTATCTCAAAATTCCAAAG
>JAYMTF010004494.1:0-13063 GCA_036897485.1 Pelargonium nanum | reverse complement strand
CCGCCCCGCACCCCGATCGGGGATTTTTTTCTTGCCCCGACCCCGCCCCATGCCCCGATGAAACTATCCCCCGTGCCCCGATCGGGTCGGGGACATCGGGTTCCCCGTCGAGTTCGAGTTGGATTGCCATCCCTATTTGGGTTGTCCCGAAAATGCAAGTGCTCCATTTGTATTAAAGTTGAGGTGGCCCCACTAAGGCCTAGTCCTCTACTCAATCATCGGCACCCACCACTTACCACTTAATTTGAAATGCCCCCAACACCCTGACACTGGTTTGGGCCTCTAGCCAGCCTCTCCAGTGATGGTTGAGATGATTATCGTGTCTGTCATCGCGCTCTTTGTTCTCATATGAAAATTTTCATAAAATCACTGAAATAATTGTGCTAAAATTCATTTTTTTCATCATGAACATTGGTCAACCTGATAAGAACTCGTTAACCAAATAAGAGAGCCGCTTGCCGCTTTTTCAAAACCCTAATCTTTCTATTACTATTTTCTTGCATTATGTGTTCTGCTAGTAATAAATAAAGCGGGTTATTCAAAAAAAAAATTAAGCGGGAATATTTTATTTTTCATCAAAGTCAATAGTTTATTATCTTAAATGTTGGCAATATTCATCTGCTATGTCTTCTCAGATCGATTTTATATTCATTTTAATCGCCACAAAAAAAATATATATATATATGCCGTGGAAAAAGAAAATGAAAAATAAGAAGGTTCCAGTTTACAAAGAAATACAAAGTTCAATAAATTTGGTTCCAAACAAATAAATAAAAAATAAAAATAAAAATCAGTTCCAAAATGAGAGAGAGAAGATAAGAATTGTGTAACAGAAACAACAGAAAATACGAAAAAATTCCAGTTTCCAGTTCTAGGGCGTACACGTGTCACTCTGACGTGGCACCAATTTTCGCACCACCACCTCGAAGCCGCCATTTCAAAACCCCTCTCCCTCCTTCCTCTTCCTTCCTTCACTCTCTGCTCTGCTCTTCTCTTCCCTTCCTTTCCACTCCATTTTTATTTATTTACTTTTTTCACACACACTAAATCGATATAGAAATATTAAAATCCGTCACTGCGACCCCATTGGTGCACCACTATGAATTCGAAACCCTAATTCCTTGAATGAGGTTCGCTTCTCCATCTATTTCAATACTTATATTGAAGATTTTTTTGTGTAATCTGCTCTGTTTGATGTGTGCGATGTTCGATTCAGCTCCTAATGCTCTTCTGTTTCATTTTTGTATTTAGGTTATTTTAGCTTCTGTTCACTGTTGTTGTCTGTATGCGCGCCATTAGGGTACATTTCTAGTACTTTTCTAGAACCTCCGGACGTGATACTTCTGTGATTTTGTGTTTGATGACTTGGTGCGTTTTTGTTTTTTTATTTTTATTTTTTCATTTGGTGATGGGATGTCTATGTAAATGGCCATTTGGCTTAGCTTACGGTCAGCTCTCTGTAGTGTCTGTAAAAAAGAAGGTTTTATTTTTTTCTAATTTGATATCTCATTGCAATTTTGTATTCAAATATTGGGTACTGTCTGTTTGTCTTAATAAATGGTGAGTGTATTCTGTTTGTAATGAATGGGAGATGGTTTTATTCATATAGGAGGCTGAGCTAGGAATAGTGGAAAATTTATCTGAAAGCACAACTAGTTGAGGAAGGCATTGCAACTGGAAAGCTGGTGCTGAGGAACATATTTATTATAGGTCTGTGGAGTTAGGCACAGGGGCGTTAAGATTGATAGTCTATTTAATATGAGGTTGCTTTACAACAATGTCGAGGAACTTAAGGACTGAGAACAAATTTTAGAAATGAAAATTTTGAAGGTGAGAGAGGGCAATGAAGAACCGAATAAGAATATACAGGACATTGTATTTATTTTTCAATTGTATGTTTGTCTACTGACACTTGCTCATTAATCACTAAAGGAGTTGGTAAAACAATGGTAGTTCCTTAATCAGTGAAGTTGTGTGTTTAAAAATCACTCGTAATGGCTGCTTTCTACATATACCACATGATATTAATATCTCTGTTCCGAGCTTCTAAATCCTGAGAATATTTCTCTAGCTTTCATAGTTTAGACAAAATGTACACACTGAATTGCTATAACTCTTGATTGTTCTTACCCTAAGTTCTAACCCGAAATGGCGGGTAAGATTCATCATAATAATCTCACCTAGAACTATTTGATTCATATTGGAGCAACAGGAACTTCAGGATATTTTATGGGTTATAGGGATTTCAGGTCTGCCTCGGTGAGTAATCTGATTATCCCTTGTGTGTAGGCTTCACACTATGAATTTAGGATGTACAAGAATTTAACTGTCACTCTTTTTTTATGTTTGAATGATTCGTTTGGACTTTCTTTAGCTATCTATAATCCTAATACACTAAGTGTTTTGATTATGTAAATAAAAAAATGTGCATTCCTATTTACATTTTCACCTCATTCCTCTTCCCTCAAATAGCCCTTTCTCAAAAGTTTTATGTGCCCTTAAATATGAGACAAATATTGCATGTAAATTGACAAATAGAAGAGGAATAACTTTCTTGTTCCTATTCTTTGATTCTTATTCCCATCAAAATTATTCAAATGCTACATAGTAATCTATCAGTGAATGAGTCTTTTTAATAAGAAATTTATTTATTTATTTTATTTCAATGGTTACACATCAATACCTTTCTTGGAATTTCGAATTTGGCTGTCTATAATTTATGTTGCTTGCCTCTTACTAGACTTGTTATATGTGAAATATTCAAAAGTACTTCGATACATTCTCAATGTAGGTCATATTTTGATGCATCAGACTTTTTCCATCCGACACTTGACTGGCCCTTAAAATGACATCAAGTACGCCAAGGGTATCTAGAACTCAGAAGTCAAGGAATTATCAGGGTGAGGGACCAAGTTGGATCCTTATTGCTGGTGGTGCTTTGCTGAGTACATTGTCAATTCGCCTTGGTTACAAGCTGAAGCAGGTAGTCGACACAAAGCAACAGGAGAAGTCTAGTAATGGTTTAAAAGGTATTATGGTGCTGAATTATTGTGTTTTGTATTATTGGGTATGTTTCTTGCTCCTGATTTTCAGTTATGCTCAGGAAATGGAATACCTGCTGATAGAAGGAAAATGGGAGGCTGTCGTATGCATTCTAATGCGTATTCCTTTACACAAGATGAAGATGGTTGTTTCAATTGCATTTCAGGTGTGTAACTTCTTTCCTCAATTCTTATATCGTCATTTGCATTGTAGATTCTATGACACTTTATCACTTTCTGTATCTTCAGAATGATTGGTTAGCATGTGTGTTCCCCATGAACCACACTGTTGTAATAGCTGAGAACTCATAGTGCGGCTGTGCAATACATGTTATATGCCTATGTTAAAATGTTGCCCTCCTTTGCAAATGAGAGTCCTTTTACACAATTTGTACATTGTTTATGATATATAGCTTGTGGGATAGTGGAATTTGAAGGTGTATTCATGAAAATAAGAGTCTGAGAAGAATGGTGGAGAATAAGGTTATCCTCTGAGCACTTTGCCGTTTCCATTTAATATGGAGCTGCAAAGGAATCAATAACACGGCTCCATATTACCCGTGTTTGTTGAACTTTTGCTAGGATCGAGTTCTCATGCTGATAAACACATGTTAAACTTCAAATCTTTACTTCCTCCGCACAATTACAGTCTGTCTTTTGAAGATCAGTTAAAAGTGCCCCGTTGGATTTCAATATTCTATATAAGTTTTCTTTTCTCATTTACTCAATTGGGATTATATCTACCTTTGCTGAAAAATATACGCTTTTGTTGATATTTTGGCTCAACATTCTTTCGACGCCATAGTGCATATCTTTTGGCAAACTAAGATTGCAAGTTTTCTCTCCAATGTCTTTATAAATATTATATTACTGAATAAGTTGAAGGATATAGCGGTATTAGCACACATCTTGTCTTTTGTTATATGTCACGTGTTTTGAAACAGGAAATGGTGGTATGGTAGAGATAAAGCACCCACAAGATGAACAAATGCTAACAGAATCTGATCTGGCCCTTCCTCTAGTAACTGTTCCTGCCCCTGAGTTTAACAAAGAGAATGGAGTGATGTGGGCATCTTCACCTGACCGCCTTGAGCTGCCTCCAAGGCCTTTCCATCACTCTAATTGCTCAGATTCACCATGTGTCTCAGAATCTGGCTCTGATATCTTCAGCAAGCGAGAGGTCATACAGAAGCTGCGGCAGCAGCTGAAGAGAAGAGATGATATGATACTGGAGATGCAGGATCAGATTGTGGAGTTACAGAATTCTCTCAGTGCTCAGCTGGCTCACTCCAACCACTTGCAGTTACAGCTTGACGCCACAAACAGGGATTTGTTTGATTCTGAGAGAGAAATACAGAGGCTGAGGAAAGCAATTGCAGATCACTGTGCAGGGCATGTGAGCGCCAACGAAAAGCCATCCAAAGTCACGGTTTGGCCATCTGAGGCAAGAAATGGTCATGCCAATGGGTATGCGGACGGGGAGAATGATTTTGATTCCCACGAAAAGGGAAGAGGAGATGTGGAGCGGATTGATATGCTGAAGAGGGAAGTGGGAGAGTTGAGGGAAGTGATAGATGGAAAGGAATTTTTGCTTCAAAGCTACAAGGAACAAAAGGCTGAGCTTACAATGAAGATCAAGGAAATGCAGGAGAGATTGGACTCTCAGCTTCCCCACATTTTGTAGGCTATCTGATGTTTTCTTTTTTCATCTTTAGAATTTGTGATTACATAATTGTGGGAAATTTCTTTTTTCCTTTCTTTCCTCTCTGTTAGCTTGTCTCTTTTAGTTGATCCTTTATTACGTGTTCGATCATGAGTGGTAGTAGAGAAAGGGGGAGATTACAAGTACAAAAAGAGATGTTTGCTCTACCTACAGGAATCTGAGTATAAGTTTGCACAAAATGTTTGGTGTTATTGCTAAAGTATATCTGTTTTTGCCACAGCAAACTAGTTATGAACAGCAGATGAAAAGAGAAGACTTTGTACATTGCCAAAGTGAACACATTACCACCAAGTAAGAACGGCCAGGCACCACCACTCATAAAATCAAGAAAGAGCTCTCAGTCTGTCGACCCTCACTATGTCTGGACCTGGTAAGTTTCCTCGTGTTAAGTCAAATTAAGCCGTAGACTCCACTCCTGGTGGTGCCCTTCCGTCAATTCCTTTAAGTTTCAGCCTTGCGACCATACTCCCCCGGAACCCAAAAACTTTGATTTCTCATAACTATATTGAGTCCATAAACATGCTCAACACCAATATATCCCAATTTGGACAAAGATACTGCAGAATTTGTATCAAAGACCATGAGTTGGATATTTCTTACCATGAAAGGATGGAGCTCTTGGAGCACTGCAGTGTCCTACTATTCTGGGACAATCATGGTAAAAATATCTATCATACCATAATAATTACGTCATTTTAAAGTACATAAAAGAACATCCCAAAATCAGGAATCCTTACCATGATACTTATCCTGAAGATCAAGCAACATTTTTTCACAACAAAATACTGACATTTGGCGAAAAAAGTGCAAGGTACACTCAGTTCCTGAGTGTTTTTTATTAGGCCTAAACATCAGCATAAACTACTACAGAAGGCTCAAGTTGCCTGATTTAAAAGGGTGCATATCCTTTCCTTCCAGAGAATCCAAAACTTACTAGGATTTCTGGATGCTCCTCGCCAAGGTTCATCTAGTGTTCAAATCAAATTCCCCAACTTCACGCCACTCACCTTGCATGCCAGTGTCCCCATTTTCTGTCTCCTCGTCATTCAGGAAATCCTCAGACGGCTCCTTCTCATCTCTCTGCGCTGTATTTCCCCATCCATTAATCATCTCATGTGGGTTAACCCCCTGTTCCTGCTCTCCCAAGTGATCAATATGAACACTGCCTTGAGACCCTATAGCATTGGCCCTAATTGGAGCTCGAGCCATCATTTCAGCGTGAACCTGTGACTCTGCCCGTGCTTGTTCTGCCTGGGCCATGGCTGCCATTCGTAACTTAGCCTCTTGAGCATCCCGGCCAGCTTTCTCCCTTGACTCTATTTGAGCCCTCAGTTCCAACATAGCCCTTTTCTCATCCTGTAGGAGAGCCTGCTCAACCATTAACCTCTCCTCAGATCGAAACTCCCCCATAGCTCTCTTACGAGTTATTATGTTGAAAGCAAGGGCCTGTTTCTCAAATGTTGCTGTGAATTCTGCGACTTTGACTGCTATGTTGTGATCCCACTGCTGGGACCGAGATGGCATCTGTCCTGTTGTGTCAGAATCAAGGATCCTGTCATCTTCCTCAGCTTCATAATCCGCCACAACATGGTACGGCAACAACCTGCACAAGTTTTAAATAAAGACAGAAATGAGATATCCAGATAGTCCAACAAATTCCCAAAATGTCTTAATGCAAACTATTCGAGTAAAAATTGTAACTTCAATTTCAATCACCAACTAAAGTGAGTAGTTCATATGAGAAGGTACATATTTCTCACAAGTAACAAGCCAAACCAAACCACCCAAATAGGTAGCATGATAGCCAGGATTACCACCTCAGGAAGCAAGATGTCCTGGATTCATATCACCTCCCATGTAGGCCCAGAAAAAGACCAGGTTTTCTTAATGTTTACCCATGCAGCAGGCAAAGGCTCCATCCATGTCTAGGATCAGTAGATTCTCTAACTTGCCAAAACAAGCAAACTAACATTATACTTTCAGCAGCCCTCAAAAAAAAAACATTATACTTTCAGCAAATTAATTTGGGGATTACTAGGCTCAGCAAACAGACCAAATTAACACCATAGTGTGAGCAGTAGATGAATGAACTGGTTACAGTGATTGATTCCTATAATATACACTGATATGGTAGGTGATAGGGCACGTGATAAAGAAGTCAAGACAGAATGGTATGTTTTGGCCAAAACAAGCAAACTACCATTATACTTAAAGCAAACTAATTTGGGTTGATAAAAATAAAATCAGGGATTACTACGACCAGCAAGCAAACCAAAATAACACCATAGAGTATGCAGTAGATGAATCAATTGGTTCAATTGATTGATTCTTATAATACTCTGATATGGTAGGTGATAGGGCACCTGATAAAGAAGTCAAGACAGAATGGTAAGTGAAACCATACCATTGTTGAACCTGATACTAAATCAAATAAGAAGAATGAACTCCATATACGTTTATTTTAACTAAGAAAGTAATTCTTAAATGAGGCAGTGGTTGTCGCCCAGGTTCAGGAACAGTAACATTAATTGATTAAGATATGGGAAAAGGTAACGGACTCCAAAATTAACCCCTGCCACAAAAAGTTCAACATGCATTGACGGGTCCATCTCTCCAGGAAACACAATACTACTTTATCCATTCACCACCACTTGAAATGAACATATTCAACTAGCGTTAAATGTAAAAATTTGTTGCGTGTAAATGCAACATAAAGCCAGAAGACAAAAACTATTTAGTAATGTTAACGTTAGAGGATTGACCATGCTGTATTGATTGTAGTTTATTTCCTTTTATTTACTTTCCTAGTTTAGGTCTTATGTAATTCTATATATTGTACCTCCTTGTAAGGAATAGTTATGCAATAATATACACAACTCTTCACCTTCAAATTCTACTTGATTTGAGAGCCTTAAAAATGCTCAATTTTAATCTGCCATGTTTCATTCCAACAACCATCCTGGTGTCAAACCAAACTTTTGGTCACACCAGTGCCTTCGTCTCCCTCTCGCCAGCAAAACCCCAACCCAATCCTACTGGAAAACTCACCCTCGCGTCACCTCTCCTTCTGGTTCCCCTTCTCGCCAGCGACCTTTTCCAGCGAATGTGAAACGCCACAGCCTGTACTATCATGTACAAAAGGCTCAGGTGACTCATGAGTCTATGCCTCTGTATACACATCTGACCACATCGTGCTCACTGTTACAGTAACCGGTCAGGCACACCACCACCTGCAGTGCTCCGGTATCACTTCAAGGAGTTCCTTAGCCCCCATTAATGCTCTCACCCTCACCGGAATCAACATAGGCAAACCCTAACCCTAGCTACTGTTCTGTCCTTCAAACAATAATCACTACGTCCCAAAACAAATGTCATGCTTTACATTTTGAGACAAATTAAGAACTTACTTAATATTGTACATTTTCTCTTCTATGCTCATGCACATGTGTTGTAACAAACTTAAGGGATACTAACTAATTTATTACAAGGACACAATTATGCATAGCTAACTTCTTGAAAAGGAAACAAAACACTTATTTGGGATAAAGGGAGTATATATTACTATACTTTTTTACATGTTTTGTCCGTAAATGGAAGGAAATAATCCCGGTCAAGATATTGTTCCCATGGCTTCTCAAAAGTAATTTTCCGCTTTCTCTCCCACAATCTATGACCACAAAGAAGTTTGAAAGCTCTAGTTACTCCTCGTGGGCAACATTAGTGCAACTTCAGTTCATTGGACAAGATTTAGAGGACTACCATACACACACAACTAAAGATGCATCTATTACAAAAACAAGAAAAGTCCATTTGAAAAAAGGCTGATGCACTAGTATTAACCATGCTTTGGCACGCTATTGATCCTCAAATACTCCCTCCGTACAAGACATACTGAACTTCGTTAGAAATTTGGAATAGCTAAGCTCCTCTATATCAATGATACTCAAATGCTATATTGATTTGCGTCCTCAATGGCCAATGTGGAACAACGAGGTGTGGAAATGACTGACTTCTTAGGAAAGATTGCTTCCCTATTACATACTATGAATACAACGGATTTGGCTAAGACGATAAGTTCTCAATGCTACATACACTTGTTGACATCAATTTGGACCTTTCTCCGATATAGGATCAAATCCTTGCTAGTGAATCTAATCCTACTCTTACTAATGTCTTTACTCGTCTACTTCAAGTATCCTCTCTTGGGGTGGCAACACGACTCAAATCTCATGATAGTGAGTAATTCTCATGGCTTTGTCTCCCATATCCAACAACAAGGGGGTTGTATTGGTCAAGCAAATCGGCCTTGATGTATGTTTTGTAACAATGGGTCCACCACGACGACCCAAGATATAAGTCACGCATATCATTTTTCTTTACTACATTTAGATTATGTTCTCTATCTTCCTGCATGTCCTTACAATCTTGTGTCTGTTAGCAAATAACCCAACCACTAAATTGTTTTATCACCTTCGACATTGACATTGTCCATCTACATGATCGATGTATGGGTTAGATGATTGGTGTAGGACGTGAGTAAAAGATCCTCTATCACCACAACTTGCCTTTCAAATCCATTGGATGCAACTCTGTTGAGTTATCTTCCATTTTACACGCCAGAACGCCCCAGCCTGGCGAAACATAGGAAGATGGTTACATGTCTCTCATTTGTTAATTTTCAATTACGAGTAGTGTCAATTTGGGATACATGCTCATAAAGCGTAACAATAATAGTGAGTAAGTATATACATATGTTTGGGGCCCGAATCGAGCCTTGTCGATTTAGGTTTTCAATACTTTGTCAGCTTTGTTGATTATTACTCGAGATGCACTCGGTCATTTATGATTGTAAGAGATTTTTTTAATAAGTGATTGTAAGAGTTAAGTGTAATTAATTGTATATTATGTTTCATTGACGAGGAACACACACACGCTCAATAGATGATCTAAACTCAAAAGGGAATCATATGCATTCCCTTAAATCACCATCTAATTTATACATTCCTACTATACAACTTCTCTGGCCAATCTTCTATACTTCTATGGATCTTCAAATAAGTCTCTTTAGCTACAATTACAGATCAGGTGGTATTGGAACACTACATGGTTTAGCTACTTAGTCTTTCGTCTCTACTAATAGATCGAGCACATACTTCCACTATTGTTCCTTGTCACTTCAACGACCACGAAGTTCTTCAATACCCCTAAATCTTCGTGCAAAACTGAATATGAAGAAAAGATTTTCAAGATGAATTTCTCATAACGTCACTCCCCCGTAATAACATTATGGTTGACGATGGTGTTTAGCAAACTAACACGCCTCACAATCTAAAGATGTTACCATTTGGAACTAGGGATATAATGTCTCTAACACAGACAGAGATTGGTGTCCTAAGCGACAATGTGCTTCAAGAGGAGTTAAGGAACTTGTACATGCAATAGATTTGGGCATTTGCTCATGTGTATCTAGAATAACATTGATAGGGTGGGATGAGTGCTTTAGTGATTCTTGGCATCTGCAATACTTAGCAAAGTCGTCTGCATCTTGTGCGGGAATAACTACACTTTCTTGTTTATCACCCATAGGAAAGAATACAAAATACAAACCAAAGATGTTCAAAACAGATCTTAAAAACAAGAGAATAACAACAGCGGCGCGTGGGCAGCATGTAGGCGGCACGTTTGGTCTTGGATTCCGGCTCCTGACTGATCGACGGCTTCTGAGTATTATTCTGGCGGCTATGAAATCAAATGACAGCCGAAAGTGCACGAATGCAGATTTCAGATTTGGTCTGAGTATTAATTTTGTATTGATTGTAATTATTTCCTTTCATTTACTTTCCTAATATAAGTCTAGTGTAATTCAATATATTGTATCTCGTTGTAAGTTATAGTTAAGTAATAATATACACGACTCTTGACGCTTCACCAACAACTTCTACGAGTAATATCTGAATGGAAAATATAAAAGGTAGAACCCAAAAGAATCTCATAGCAGATTTTTAACAAAGTACTAGTGAACATGATTCAATATTAGTTTGCCGTGAAATGTAAACGTGGAACTTAGGAAAGAAATCTATTCTTTATTAGAACTACTAGAAAACCATAAAGCTTTTTTTAGATGCTTCACATTCAACCACAACAGTATCTCAGTCAACAGGAAAACAAAGTCCCTATTCTCCTTCCTGAGGAACATTATTAGTGCAAGAAAACCAGTCACACAGATAGAAGAAACTGCTAAAAGACCAAAGTAGCCCTTTGAGATGAAGACAACCATAGTCGTTACATTAAAAGGTCAAAAGGCACAAGGGTTACTTCTTAGACGCAAAGAAATCAACCAAACAACCTTTTACACGAGGTAATTCCTCTTAATACTTTGAGAACTCATACATATCTAGAAATTATGTAGGCACACGAAACCTCATATAGGCATATATACTGACAAAAAATTGTATCGCTCCTTTAGCCCAACAGTCAACTATAAAATAAAATAATAAACCAAGTCTATTCCATTCAAATTTTGTAAACGAGATAAATCAATAACAACTTTGCTACTGAAATCAAAAGGCAACAGGAACAATCTCAACCTACCCCTTATATCTGTGTGTGTCTACTTATTAACACATGTAGTTGCATTATGTCACTGGATTCCAAGAACATCTAATAAATGGTCTTGTTTACTCGTTATTCGTAGGATATTGACAATGTTCTCCTAAGACTTACACTGCCACCGTATTTATATGAATTAAGACAGCTTACCCATGTGCTTATTTACAGTAATAGTGCTACATTCAACAATAAATCATCAATTACTCCAACCTTAAATTTGTACAACTTCATACGTTTTTCTCTCGATGAAGATCTTTACGAAGTGTTTTGTTTTATTTTCATAATTAAAATATATCAAAGGGTTTTTCTTCATAAAACAAATTGATAAAGGTAATTTATATAGTTTCCATATATTGGAACCATGCCCAGCACTAAATGTCCCATAACGGTAAAAATTACCCCAATTTACATGTCAATCATGCAGAACACCCACAATGACAAAAGTAGAGTATAAGATTGGCAAATGATCCAATCCAATTCAATCCTATGTAGATCCCACTACATCCAAATCCTATATCAATGCAATTTATACCATTATTTGATTTTAGGAGAGTTCCTCACATTACTCTCCAGGCTTCTGATTCTTGTCTAACATATATGATTTGATTATAAGAGAACCAATATAAAAAAGAAACAGCAGAATGAATATCAAATATAAAGTAAATCGAATTCACGTAAAACATAAACCAACAAAACAAAATTCACCTCTCACAAGCATCTTCGAGGTTGGCGAATGGGCGCTTGAAGTCCGGGTGGCAGACCCGCCAAGCGTCCTGGTAGGCCATCTGGAGCTCGGCCTGGTTATTTGGTCGCATCACCTTCTGTTGTTGCTGCTGCTGAGACTGTTGTTGCTGCGAGGATTGAGGGCTCTGCAAATTAGGGTTTTGCAGAGAAGGGGCCAAGCTGGGGTTGGGGCTAGGTTTAGGGTTAGGGTTGGGATTGGAATTTTGTTGAGCAGGGAGATTGGGGGTGGGGCGGTGGAGGAGGCCCGGCGGGCGCAAATGGGCGTCGATGTTGGACGGGAAACGAGAAATGGCCGCCTGCTGTTGCTGCTGCTGTTGTTTCTGCAGCTGTTGCAGGAGGAGCATTTGCTGCTGCTGTTGGTGTTGCTGTTGATGGCGTTGTTGTTGTTGCTGCTGCTGCTGAAGGAGCATTTGCTGTTGATGCTGCTGCTGCTGCTGCTGTTGCTGAGCCATTGCCTTTGCTTCTTCCATTTCTCTCTGCATATCTTGAGAGATGTTCCAATATTCTCTTTCTATGACCAAAATGTTGGCTTTTGTGAATATTTATAATGGAACAATATCAATGTTCAACGAAGATTCATCTTGCAGACTAGGGATTTCTATTCTTCAGAGCCAGAGGGGTATAACAGTCTTTTTATACTATAACTCACTATGGGCTTTTTTGGCAAAGCACATACACGATTTGAAGTAGCTGAACGTTGAGCTTAATGCAATATTATGTTTCGCAAAAAAAAAAAGTACAACAAAAACAAAATAGACATTTAATATCTAATACAGTATTATATATATGAGAATAAGGAATTTAAGTCAAAAAATATTTGGATTAGTCTAAGCCTAGCCAATGAGGTGATGACTCCTCATTTAATTTTAATCATACCCACCCAAGTGAATTGGTGGGAGCAGAGCGACCAGCCCAGATCCAATATTTTTAATGAGGTGTCATCACC